>JAINRI010000247.1:0-18000 GCA_025413485.1 Ficus microcarpa | reverse complement strand
CACAGTACAGCTAATAAATGCCTAAAGCTAAAGACTGCGTTAAATGAGAGCATTAGAAAGGGACAGAGACAGAGAGACAGAGACAGACAAGGCAGACAACGATACGTATGTTGTTAGAGAGAGAAGATGTAGATATAGAGAGAGAAAGTGGGGATTGGGGTTTGATCAGATTCTGTGGATGTGTTGTTTGTTAAGTTTTTATTTTTTTGTGTGTTTTGACAGTTTGACTCACGAAACCGTATCTCTCTCTCTCTCTCTCCCTCTCTCTAATTCCCGACACGGAGAGAAGGCTAGAGAGAGAAAGATTTGGATAGAGAGGGAGAGAGAGTGTAATATAGAAGTTGAGAGACGATTTAGGCAAACCAAAAAAATATATATGGAAAATCCAAAATCCAAAAAAAGAGGAAAAATCTCAGTGATATCAGCTGAGCTGGACACTCTCGCGGTTAAACCCCTCTCTCTCTCTCTCTAACTCTCTCTTTCTGCAAGCATCAATCCATTTCAAACCTCTTGTCTCTGGTCCCTCAGATCCACCAAAACGACGGCGTTTTCAGAAGACGTACCTCCTCGTCGTCGCCGTCGCCGCCGCGGCAAACGACGTCGTCTTCCTCGTCCTCATCACCGCCGCCGCCGCCGCCGTTAATCCGCCTCTTCTTGCGATTCCTCTCCCCGCCGTCGTCTTCGTCATCGTCGTCCTCGTTGTCGTCCTCGGAGGCGGTCTCCGGCGCGTGCCGTTCACGCGCACCGGTCGGACTCGCCTCCTCGTGGCTGAGCTTCACGACGAGCTTGAGCTTCTTCTCCCTCCTCCCCTCGTCCTCCTCCTCGTCCTCGTCGTCCTCGTCCAGGAAATCGTCGTAGTCGATGTTGTACCTCACATTCCGCCGCCGGTGACTCCGCCGGATCTCCGGTTCCGCCGTCGCCGCCGGAGACGCGCCGGCAGACCGCCGCGCCAGATCTGCCTTCGATGGCCTCCCCTTCTTCTTCCTCCTCACGATCTGACCCATCCTCCCCTTGAAAATCTCACTCTCTCTCTCTCTCTCTCTCTCTCCCCGCCCCTCTCTCTCTCTCTCTCACTCCACTTTCTCTCTCTAGAAATGCTCCTTCTCTCTCTCTTGCTTTGGTTCCATTATTTTTCGACGGGTTTGGCTTTTTTCGAAAGCTTTGTTTCGGTGGAGATTCGTGAACACCGAGCCTGGAGCTCGGAGCCAGACAAAAGAAGGGGGCCGATCTCCGAACCTGAGGTTCGGAATAAATATTGAAAAAAAAAATCATTATTTTGCTTTTGATTTTTTCCACTCTCTCTCTCCTCGTCTTCGGCGTCAGTAGAGAGAGAGAGAGAGGCGTCTGTTTGGGGCTGCCCGCTGCCCGCTGCCCGCTGCCCGAATTGGTGCTTGCGTGTCGCTTTGCCTGCTGCCCGTGTTCTTTCTTTCTGCTTCAATCACTTGCCCCCGCCTTTTCTCCATTAGCAAAGGCCATTCCCAAGACTTAAAAAATGGCGCGTCCTTCTCACTCGCTCACCTTCCTTATTAATTTAAATTTCTCTCTTTTTCCTGCCCCATGTTTAAAATTTTGTGTTTTTCGTCCAGCTTTTGACTAAAATAAAGGGTCTGTTTGGTTCACCGATTTGAGTTGAAAATTTTAAATTTCAATAATAATTTTTGTTGATTTTTCAGAAAAGATAAAAAACTTTTTCAGAAAAGACAAAAAATTTTTTGGAAAAATGACAAAAATTTTAATTCAAACTATTAGTTTGAATTGGGTTTCCAAACATGTACAAAATATTACTATTCACTTCTTTCCTTCAAAATATATATATATATGAACTATTCACCAAGCATGAAGAAAAGTTTAGGGTGAGTTTGGATGCCAAATTCAAATTTATAGATTTAAATTTAATTTTTATCTTTTTCTGAAAAAATTTTTTGTCTTTTCTGAAAAAATCAATAAAAATTATTATTGAAACTTAAAAATCTTAACTTAAACTCATACACCAAACAGGAATTATCTTCTAATTTTCTCTTGTAGTTTTAAAAACTGGTCATTGAGAGTTAATACAGTGTTGTCAGTGAAAATCTACCTAATATGTAATAATTATAAGAGAATGGCCTATCAAGACTCCTAATTAATATTTAGGGATCAAATCTTATATTCTGCAATAAGACTGTAATAATGCCTCTCTAATGACCTATTAAATTAGACGCATGGTTCATCTCCTTCTTTTCAACCCATAGTACCAATAAATTCAGATTAAAATGATAATGTACTCATGTAACTTTATAAAAAATGATTACTCACGTGTTATAATAGTTAAAGTTGTTCACCCTTAATCCGAAAGTTTCGTTCACTACGATATTGGGGATTTAACTATGAAAAATAGTTACAAAGAAAGCTCAATATGCAAAAATGCAATTAGGTTTCCTAGTAGGCATACAAGGTTTTTTTTATATCAGTCTAAGAGATTATTCTTTTAAAAAAATTCAATATAAGTACAATATTATTTCACTAATTACAACCGATAACAATTTAATAGTCTACGAATCTCTAGGAAGATTTTATTCTCACTTTAAACTGTTTGAAATAAATCTTTTTAACGTGAACTCTATGATTCTCGGGTTTCGAATAATTGAACATACCAACTCGGTCTTCATCCTTTCGGTGGGATCAAGTCGGCTTTCTTTGTATTTGACCAAATGCTATAAAATATATTATATATATGACTGAGTTTAAACATCACTCTCTAAATACAACACATAGGCTTCATGTAACCTCAATATTAAATGTGTACATGTTCTTAAATATTAATGGCATACTTGGTAAACTAAGAAAGTCACAAGTAAGGTGAGAAATAAGTATTTTTAAACTATTATGAATCAAATGTATCTAGTTGATACAACTTAATTTTTAGTATTCCGTCAATTTTTGAAGAAAATGTGTTGTTTAAGTTTCGGCGTTTTTTGTTGCATGGACTAAAATTTCATCGAGCCAAATAAGACAACAAATTACTAAACTCTGCATAAAAGAAAAGTATTATTTTAAGTGTTTCTAAATGTAATATTTGCTTTTTTTAAAATAAAATAGTGATTCGAAGTCGGAATTTCTCTATTATTTGATTAACGGTTAATTAATGATTTTATAATATTACGTAGAGAAACAGATACTATCCTACACTAGTATAGTGTTATTATAAGGAACATCTATACAAGCCTGTTGCTTTATTATACTGCTTTTGACTGTTACAAGGAAGTGAATAGACAATCTCTTCACTTGAAATAACAAAATAATAGAAGATACTTTTATTTTTTTTAAAAGAATTCACAATTAAAATATGAAATAAAAAGTTTTTCTCCATTTTTCAGCACATTTTTAAATCCAGATACGAAGAAGTAAAGTAGCCATTTCTATTGGACACCACATAATTTTCTTTTTTTTTTAATCAAATAAGCTTTTTTGTCTTTAAAAAAAAAAAAGAAATATATTTTATTATTTTTCTAACGCCTATATTGGAGCGAGTTTGAGAAGGTCGACAACACGCGCGCACAAGCGCGTGGCAAATTTTCAATTCCGCTGGGAATATGAAAGAGGACCACCGTGACCTAAATTGTCGCGTAGCCCCACCAGAGCAGTTTGACTAAAATAGCCACTCAAAAGTTCGCTTTTCGCTGCCCACTGAGCGAGGACTTTTTAGTCATTTCACCTATCTTTCATTTTTTCCTCTTCTTTTTCTGTTCTTCCTTTCATTTCACGCATTTTCTCCGCCCATCAAGTTCGATCCCAGCCGTCCAAACCAAACGCCATCACGATCGTTCTTTGAGTCTCAGCTTTCTTCTATTCAACGGCTCTGATTTGTTGTCCTCTTCAATCCTACGGTTGTGAGTGAAGGTGGCTTAAAAAAGTGGGGCCATCTGGGTTCAGAATTTCTCGGGATTCGGAGCCAATGAATGTAAACAGACGATTTTTTGTTTTCGTGCAAAGTCGACTCCTGAAATTCAGCTCCCTTTTCCTTTCCAATTTCATTTTCTTCGTTCCCACCTTGTGGGTCCCACCACGGTGTGGACCTCACCAACTATGTGGGGCCCTGTCGGGGGCCCACAGGGGGTTGATAATGGAAGTAACGATTTCGTAGTCAGCTCAATGTGAACTTGTCTTAACGAATGGGGTTGAGGGCAACAAATTTCGGCCGTTGCATTTAATAATGGGCTCTTTCTTAGGGATGGCAACGGGCGGGCGGAACTGTGGAATACTTTTTCGCCCCCTATCTCCATCATTAAAATCACCCTCGTTCGTGTCCCCATCGCCGCTTAAATAGAAACAGCATCGGAAAAGTGGATTCCTTATCGATGGATTTTTTTTTTCCGTATCAATCTTAGGAGGTGTTTGGTGAATGAATTTAGTTTAAGATTTTTAAGTTTCAATAGTAATTTTTTAAAAAAGACGAAAAAAATTTTCAAAAAAAGATAAAAATATGATGAAAAAGTACAATTTAGTTCAAACAGAACTAACAACCAAACGAGTCCTTATTTCTCATTTATTATAAATGTAAATTTAAAAATAATAAAATAAAATAAATAATAAAGTAGAAATATATTATAAATTTAGTTTAAAACTAAAGATTTTTATAAATAAATCAACTTCTAAATACACGTAAATAAAATATTAAGGTCTCGTTTGGCAATTTAACTTAAACTGTACTTTTTCATCTCAGTTTTTGTCTTTTTTTGAAAAAGTTTTTATTTTTTTCTGAAAATATTTTTATCTTTTTTGAAAAGTCAATAAAAATTTTCAACTTAAACTGTACCTTTTCAACTCAAATTCATTCATCAAACGGACTCTAAAAAATAAAGTCACTGAGGTGTTGTGGGAAGATAAGTGGAGACAGAGTTTTGAATATATTTTGATTATAGTTGAGTTGAGTTTTGAAATGTGTGTTTGGTTGAAAAAAAATTTATTTAGAGTGAACAATTTAAAAACTTGAAATGTGTTTGGAAACAAAAAAAAAAATCAATATAGATATTGTTTTACTCCAATCAAATTTCTATGCAATTATAAAAAAATAATCATATTTTAACTTGAAAAAACAAAATTATGGGCTTTAAAGTTTGAGTCTATTGTAGATATCTATAAAAGTTTCATTGGAAACCAAAAACTCCCCCAAATGCATGTTTAGAAACCAAACGGTAACACACCGTCTGGAGAGATTCTCTAAAGACACCTTTGGAGTTTTGTAGGTTGAAATTAAAATGTGTGTTTGGTTGAAGTGTGAATTGAGAATAAACTGTAATATAAAAATTAGTGAAAAAAAATATGAAATGGGTTTAGTAAAAGTACATGAAATATGCATACTGTTTTGTTACTTTCCTCGTTGTGAGCATTCAGATACAAAAAAAAGTTTCGTTTCTACTTGAAATTATAAAGTTATGGACTTCAAAGTTTAAATTTCATGAACATTTTAAAAGAGAGAAATTTAGATATAGATTTGGAAGTTTTGAAATTGAACATGCAAAATTTCCATTGGAACCGGTGTGAAAATGTTTTCATTATTTCACAATATTTAACTCAAATCCAAATTCACATATTTGCATTTTTAGAAATTTGAATCACACTCATTTTTATACATTTTCTCTCTTCATATGTGCCCTTTAATAAAAACTATTTAAAACACATTTAATTTGAATTTACAATTCAAATTCTACATTTTAATGTAAACATTTTAATTTAAATGAACATTCAAATGCAACCTATGATCTAAATGGGACACCAAATTTTTTTTTTTTTACCCTATTATCTCTTATAAAAAATGTGAACTTACTATTTGAATTACGAGTTTTAAATCTATGATCTCATTGGATCCTTGATTCTCAAACTGTATACGAAGTTGTCTTTTATGATTAAAAAAACTATAAACTCTTAAAAATAGTGCAATTTGATTTTTTTAAAATTAATTTCTGTTCATAATTTAACAAAAATATGCACATGACACCTAGGGGGTGTTTGGTTTGGGTTATCTAAAGAATGAGAATGAGAATATAAAAGATTCTCATGTTTGTACGAGTATTGATTTTTTTTTTTTTAACCTAGGAAATTGAAGCCCACGGATTTCATTTTACTAGACTTTTGAGTAATCCTAAACCTACCCAAAAAGGTGTTTTTTACGTTTCTAGAAATCTAAATCCTATAATTAAAAGCATGAAACCCTAAAACTCTAACTCACATCTTCCAAGCCACAAGCACCCTAGGTATGCTTTTCATCCATCATTGCCGGAGGTCCGTCCACTACGCCACCACCGGAGTTCCGTCCACTGCGCTGCGGTTGATGCCAGAGTTCCACCCTGCCGCCGTTCATTTTTTGGTAAGATTTTTGTTAATTTCTTGCCCTCATTGCGTTTATGTGTTTGAGATTTTTTTAAAAAAAAAATTCACACCCTTGCTGCCGTCATCTCTTTGCAATTTTTCAAGAGTTTATATGTAATCCAATACAAGACTTCAAGTGCCTAATTTTCATCTCAGATTGTCTCATGAAGGCAAACCTCAACTTGTAGTTAAAAAAAAAAAAAAAAAATCATAGCTTGCGTTTGCCGAGTGGCTTTGTTTCAATGTTACACCTCTTTCACAAAAAAAAAAAAAAAAAAAAAAAAAAAAAAAAAACCCCTTATTTTCTGTTTTGTTTTAAAGAAAATATTTGTTCTTTAAAAAAATATATACAAACATTTTTGTGTATTTTACACCATTCTTATGCATAACTAAGAGTCCGTTTGGTGAAACGTTTTGAGTTGAAATTTTTTAAATTTGAGTTGGTTGACTTTTTAAAAACTAATTATAATTTTTGTTGACTTTTCAGAAAAAATCAAAAACTGAGATAAAAAATTTGAGTTTAAAATAATTTATTAAACGGAAACTAAATATTATAATGTATTATTCCAAGGAATCCAAGAGAAGATTCCTTTCTGTAACCGAACATGACAATGCAACTTTCTTGGGAATCATATTGCCCCCTTTCACTTTCTTAATAATATGATTATTATTGATTACTGCATACCAAACGCCCCTATTGTTGGTAACTTATCCGTTTGAAAGTCAATATAAAGGTTCAAAACTATTTTTAAGAATTTGGAGTGCTTTTAAACAAAGAAAAAAAAAAAGGATTAAAGACGAAAATATAACTTCATCGAGGACTAGCCTTTAATAAATTGCCAAGAGAATAAGGTGGGCCCGCTCATGTTAAAAGAAATAAATTTTTTTGTTTGAAAAATTCAAATTTGGTCCAAAATGTGCTTTAAATACGAATTGAGTTAGATACATATATTTATTGAACCGTATCTTCTTTTATGACACTTCATAAAGATAAAGTTCATATTGTGCTTAAATTATTCAGAATTATTTACTTTTTAACGGGGAAATAATTATTTACTAGCTTCACTCAAGTATTAATTTAGTCCCTTAAAGAAAAAGTGCTCATTGAGAGGCTTCCTTCAACCGAAAGATAAAATATATATCATTAATAAGGATGTATATATACGTAATTTTAATATGTTGAAGTTTTTAACAATGATCCTAAACTTATCACATAGTTGTAATTTACATTCTGAATTTATAAATATGTTACAACTTACTCCTCATTCATAACAATGTTTTTTTTTTTAAAATAAAAATTGACACTCGTCTTACATATAAGTTGTTAATTAAGAGTATATAAGGTCCTTTTAATCAATTCTAACCCAAATTTATATTTAAAACAAAATTAATTCAAAGTTTTCTATTTTAATAATACTTAATTAAAGATTTTAATCTAAATAAATTTAGGTTAAAATAGATAAAAAATAATCATTAATGTTATTTATTAATGATTTTTGTATAAATCACATATTAATTTCCTTAAAAAGACTAACATGGTTATCAACGCGGGGGTAAATTATTATAAATTTGTAAGTTTATAGTGCAAATTGCTAATATCAGAAGTTCAGGGTGTAAATTGTAACTTTGAGATAAATTTAGGTTGTATTGGTGCAAAAAAACCTTATTTTACCCCCTTTTTTTTACATTCTTTTTTTTTCTTTTTTTTTTTCTTTTTCATTCCTATCAAAAAATTTATAACTCCATAGTTGCAGGCATAGTCTAGTAATTATGTCACACCTGATTTCATTTAAAAGTACAGAGTTCAAATCCCTCATTTCAAATTTAGGAATATATATGTATATATATATTTTATAACTCCATTTTTAATGAATCCTCGAACTCTTTTCTTTCTTCTCGCTTTTCACAATTACCAAAAATTATAAAAGCTCAAAATCAATTTTATATATAGACTCCATAAAATAATGGTGACTCATATTTTGTTTGGCAAATCATCTTAAACTTAAATTTTTCATATCAGTTTTTGTTTTTTTTTAAAAAGTCAACAAAAATTATAATTAGTTTTTAAAAAATCAACCAACTCAAATTTAAAAATTTCAACTCAAACCGTTTTACCAAACGGACCCTCAGTTAATTTAGAAATATCTGTCCTAAAGCAATATAAAACTGCGAGTCAAAATTAGAATAATCGTTTAAGAATAAAATAATGATGGAGGTCAATGACAGTTCTTTGGCGTTCTATATTTTGAGGCAATTAGAAAAAATTTCAACTTATATCTGCAAATTATATCACATTTATCTCCCCACATTTTAAATTATTGATACATCCTTTTATATATATATATATATATATATAAGTATATATATATTTCCGTTAAATGTCGATTTTTATTATTGAAAGGCCTAAATATCTTTCTTATTTTAGGATTTTCATTTTTCTTGTCTTTTTCATTTTCCCTATTCTTTTTTCTTTGAGGGCACCTAAGTCTATTTATGATTGAAATGAATCATATCGATTGAGAAAGTGTAAGAATTGTACATAAATTCAACATCTAAAGTTATAAATGTGATACAATCCAAAATATAAAAGTATGCTTTTTTTAAAAAAAATTTATTTTATAATAAACTCAAAACGTAAAGTGTCAAAATAATTATAAAAAAAATTTATTAATTGTTAGTTTTGTATAGTCTCCCATGGGACAATTTACAATCTCTTTATCGTACCATTCACATTTGACTCAATTTACAATCATGAAATTTCCAATTAGTGCAAACAAAAAAAAAAAAGGAAGAAAAACAACAACAACAAAAACAACAAGAAGGAAAAAAAAAAAAACAAAAACAAAAACAAAAAACAAAAATAAAAAACAAAAACAAAACAAAAGGTAGCACAATGCCAATCCCCTTGGCCACTGTTTTGGGATAGAGCGACGAGAGACACATGAATACACATGAATATTTCTTTAGCAAAATAATAGTGATAAATGTAAAGTATAACAACAACAAAAACAACGAGGATAAAGGGATTTTGAGACAATTAACTTTTTATTTTTTATTTTTAGTTTTTAAACAAACGGCCAAAAATTTTTAATTTAATTAAAAGACCATATTTTTCAAAATGACCGATTAATTTTGTTAAATAATCTATCAGTGATTGATCATATAGTATAGTTAATTTGATCAATTATTGATTGATCATGATTAATTAAATGATTGATCATAATATTAATTACTAATTTTTCTTACCATAATCAATCATTGATTGACCGAAAAATTGATATGATCATGATATATTATCAATTTTTCGGTAAATCTATTATTTATTATAGCATTTACCTAAAAAAAAAAATCGAAACATAGCACATCTCATATGCAACTAACGAAACCGCACCCCCCCCCCCCCCCACCAAAAAAAAAACCCGATGTCTATCTCCATCATCACGTGGACGATGCCATAGAATCTCACACGCACACACACATATCTATATATATTGGCCAAAAACTAATGTAAAATCATGATTTTATAATTAATTTCTCGTTATCTTTTAACTTCTATAAAGGTATAATTGTAAAACGTATCGGATTAGACATTTTTTCTTATCTTTTATTATTTTCTACCAAATAACATGAATGAAAATTTCATTTATTCTTTTTTATTTCCTTCGTTTATATATTTTACTCTTTCTTTATATTTTCCATCCCTCCTATTAAATATAACATCTAACATCAATTGGGTGGCTAAATTCGGCAATTTAATACATGATCACTTTATCATAATGCTGAGCTTGAACTTCATCCTCATTTTCATAAAAGATTCATAACATAATCTTTAAATAAATATATAAAGACTCTGATTATTATCTCGCTATTTTTAATTGTTAAATCACGTCAAAATAAAATGATATTAAAAATTATTTCTAAAAAAGGAATATGATAATTTGAATAGAAAATAAGATTTGACTGTGTGAAAACGCACAAAATCAGTAAAGTGTAATATATACTTATGCCAATTAAAAAAAAAATTATATCAATAACATACATTTTGTAAAAGTACGGATTCGTTTGGGAAGAACATTTGAATGCCAATATTTCAACAAAAATATTCCAATGGCCATCCAAATTAATATTTTAAGGAAAATATTTAAATGAAATCATTTAAATTAAAACAATTAGATGAGGGTTTGGATAGACGTTGAAAACATTCTAGCAAATAATCAAACCTCAATGTTCATGGCATATTTATGGGATATAGATATAAGATTTTGTTCATCATTTTGTTCTGGATGCATAAAAACGAGAATCGTCTCAATATTCAACTTAAAACGAAAAAGTTACATGCCAGTTTGAAACAAAAATAGAAAAGAGAGAAAAGTTATTCATTCGAAATGATATGAAGTGGAACATTGTGCATTAATATTGAAACGATTCAAAATTTAAGGGCAATCTCCGTTCTGGATTTGTATTAAAATTGACATGAGGACCGTTTCAAAACATTCTATTCCCAATTGAAACGGAGGTTGCAAAACGCATATATGAATAGTCCATTACATAAAAACAAAAGGAAATATTAGAAAATGCATGTCAATGAGAAAAAATGCCATTTTTACAAATAATCATTGAATTATACACCGAGTCTTATGTTGGTTGACAAAATTCTTTATTTTACACATTACACTATCTCAAACTAATCTATTGCTACACGTATAATATGTCGTAAAAATTTGAACGAATATTGAACATATTCAGATTATTTGAGCTTTAATTAAGGTTAACCTCCGAAATTCTCTCATGACAAGACATATTTATTAAGGTTAACCTCAAAAATTTTATCGTTACACATATGGCCCTTGTATAGGTATTTGGTAAAAAATTGGACAAAAATTAAACACACTAAAATTACTTGAGCTTTTATTAAGGTTAACATTTAAAATATGACTTTATCATTAAATAGAACTTATGTGGTCAAAACTTATTCAAGTTTTTTCTAACTTTTGTTAATAGAATATTGACAAATAAACCCCTGACATAATAATATAAGGATTGTGATATGTAAAATAAAATATCAGGGACAATATAAGATACAATATATATTTCAAATGTTGATTATAAAAATAGTCAAAATATTGGAGAAAGGAAGAAATAGAATTTTTCAAAAAATGTATATGATAAATAACATGTTGCAAAAAATATTTTGAGATAAATTTTTTATTTATGAAATATATTTATGACTAAATTTCCTCATAAATAACTTATTTAAATATAGTACTGAGCTAAAATGTTTTAAAATACTGTTTTATAAATATATATATATCTTTGATAAATAAAAAGGCACACAGTGGTGACACAATAATTTTTAAGTTTTTCAGCCCTATAAACAGAATCACTTTTTAAAGTATGACAGAGTTAGGTTATTTGTACTAATTTCTCTTAGTCATTTATCCGAAACTTACCTTGTCATTACCAACTTAAGTTTCAATAGTCAAAACTACAGTGAGGTTTAAAGGGAAGGCAATGAGACTCAAATCTGAATAAACAAATGGGAGATACCTAGTAAAAATATCAAGATCTTTTATCATTTCATTCATCCCTCTAATTGTTTTTAGAAAATATTTTTAAGAATGATCTATTATTTGCTATAAGTTAGAGTTGGTTGATTTTGTAAAAATTAGTTATAAAATTAGTTGATTTTTCAGAAAAAAAGATAAAAATTGATATGAAAAAATATAATTTAATTGGAGTTAAATCTAGGGTCTGTTTGGTGAATGAGTTTGAGTTGAAAATTTTAAATTTCAATAGTAATTTTTGTTGACTTTTTAGAAAAGATAAAAAACTTTTTCAGAAAAAGACAAAAACTGAGATGAAAATTTTGAATTTGAACTCAAATTCCAAACAAGGCCCTAATTTCAAATGAATGGGATGTTTAGTGAATGAGTTTAGTTTAAGATTTTTAAATTTCAATAGTAATTTTTGTTGACTTTTCAGAAAAAAAAAAAATTTTTCAAAAAAAGATAAAAAAAGTATAGTTTAACTTGAGTTAAACTTACTCCACAAACACTTCCGAAGTCTTAATTTTCAAAAAAAAAAAAAAAAAGAAAAGAAAAAAAAAGAAGAAGAAGTTGGGCTCACATCGAGTAACTGTACGACCGAACACACCAAATGCTTCCCCAATCTCGTCAGCTATATGTTTGTCGTCGACTGCACACTGTCTCAGTCTCTCCCTCTTTCCTTCGTCTGTCTGCATTTGTTCGGTCTCCAATGGAGAATCTAAGAAAGGCAGTGAACGAGATCGCCTACGCTCACGACCACGCTAAGCTCCCTCCTCTCCACCGTTCCATCCTCCCCGTCCTCTCTCTCGCCTCCTCGCTCTACAGCCTCGCTCTCTCTCTCCGCCGCTCTCTCTACCGCCTCCGCCTCTTTCGCCGCCACAGGTTTGCTCGATTCATTCTCCGATCTCCTTCCTCTGTTTGGATGCCTAGGAAACGAAGGAAAACTTCAGAGTCTTGTGTTTTAGCATCGATTCGTTTTTCAAAGCTCCTACTCTTAACTTTTTCTAGGGGAGAACATTTAGTTTCTGAGTTTTCGTGCTTGAAGTTAAGCTAAATGCTAGTGCAGAATTGGATTTGTTTCTCTCCGTTTGGATGCCGAGAAAAATGAAAGAAAACTTCGGAGCATAATGTTGAAAAATTTTTAGCTGGACTGAGCGGTGTGCTCTTATTTTAGACAATTGGAGCTTAATTAATATACTAAAAATTCACTTAAAAGTTGATTTTTTGTTGTTAGGGTTTATGAGATCTTAGAAGTTAATGATGGTCATTGGTTACACAGTTGAACTCTAGGAAATTAAATGCTCGTTTGAGAAGTGGATTCTTTTTTTTTTTTTTTTTTTTTCCGCTGTTTGGATGCTTAGAAAATGAAAGAAAACGTCGAACATTGTATTTTCAGGTAGATTAAAAGTAGTGCTATGCTCAATTTTTAGTTAAGTGGAGGTTTTAATTTATGTAGTACCGATATTATATTTCAAAATGGGATATATTTATTTGTGAGAGGTCAAGCGTGAAGTTAATTATTGGTGATGCTATTTTGCAAATTGGAGTCTTTAAAGTCTGTTTGGATGCTTAGAAAATGGAAGAAAACTATAAGCACTATTTTATGCAGTTAATTGGTTTCTAAAAGCTGAAACTTTTAGTCTAGTGGAGCTTGGTTTGTATTATGATTTTTCATTTCTGGTAGGATTTATGAGATGTAGCGTGTTTAGTTAAGTATTGGTTATCGCTAAAAAGTTGATCCTGAAGTAAATTAAATTGTCAGTTTGAGAATTGGATTCTTTTTATTTTCCTTTTTTCCGCACTATGGACAAGCAAGTGATTCATTTCATCTTAAATATGTTTTCTTCGAATTTAAAAGGTTGCCAGTGCCGGTGATTAGTGTCGGGAATTTGACATGGGGAGGTAATGGGAAGACTCCTATGGTTGAGTTCATTGCACTCTGGCTAGCTGATTCTGGAATTTCACCTCTCATTCTCAGTAGGGTAGTTTTTATCTTTCACCGTTGTTTTCTCATATCCATAATTTATTTGGTCTGTACATTTCTACCTTTAGTCTAAGCGAGATGTATAATTCGGTGTGCATTACAATGAGCGTAATTGTTTATAGGGATATGCTGGTGGAGATGAAGCTAAAATGCTTCAAAGACATTTTCTAGGAAGATCTGTCAAGATTGGAGTGGGCGCAAATAGGGCAGCCACTGCTGATTCTTTCATAGAAAAATATGGTTGTCTTGATCCTAGTACATTCGTTGATAGATTACGTGTTGAGACTAAAGCTCCGAGTCATCATAGCTTGAAAAAAATTGGCGTTGCAATCCTGGATGATGGAATGCAGGTATTTTATTGAGGAACATTGGTGGCTGTGATCCTCATGTGCATGTGATTCTGTGCTAAGTTTTGTTCAAGAGTCATTTTCATTTAGAAGGATTAAATGCTACTTATGATTATTGTTTTATTCATAAATTGTGTTACACTGACATTTCGTGTTGTGATTGTATGGAAGGTAGCATTGGAGCTTGCAAAGGGATATTGAGATTGTAATGGTAAATGGATTAACGTTGTGGGGGAATCGTTGTTTACTTCCTCGTGGACCTTTAAGAGAATCACTGAATGCTCTTCAACGGGCAGATATTGTTGTACTCCATCATGCTGACTTGGTATACCTAGCCAATTTAATTTTGTCCTTTCCATTGTCCTTCATGTCCGTCACGTATACAAGTTTTTAAAATACTTGACTAGGAAGTTAAATTGGTAAAACCAACAGATTTCAGAACAAAATCTCAAAGACATAGAGTTGATGGTATGGGGAATCAAAGAATCTTTGCCTATTTTCTTCACCAGAATGGCGCCTTCACATTTCTTTGACGTGAGAAATATCAACTCAAAGAAACCTTTGGAAAGCTTGAGTAACACAATTGTGTTATGTGTTTCTGCCATTGGTTCTGCAACCGCCTTTGTGCAGGGAATGAAGAAGGTACCTTCTACTTCTATGCACACAGTTGATGTCTTGGCGTTTTTGGTTCCTTGCTTTCTTTTTGTGCTCTAATTCGAAGTGGCTAATAACTTCCTGCAGTTGGGAGCAGTTTATGTTGATCAACTTGAATTCAGTGATCATCACATGTTTCAATCCACGGTACAAAATTTTTAGCTTCTTGTGATGCTTTGACCAAGCTTTGACGTGACGACATTCTTGTCCATGTACTGATGCGAATGCAAAGTCAATCTTCAAAGTCTCTTCTTTCTTCGATCCAGGATATGGAGATGATCAAAAAGAGACTTGGTGAGCTAGAGGAGAAATTTCATTCGAAGCCTGTCGTTGTAGTAACAGAAAAGGTGAGTAGATTATGAGCAATATCTTTGCTCTTTTAATCCTCCTTGATATGTCTGTTATTTAAACTTGGTGCTAAATCTTTTTATCCCTTGAACATAAAATAAAGCATGATTTTATTTTACCAATCTTCTTCGTATCCCGTATTAATCTCAATTTTTTTTTTGTCGCCAGGATTACGATAGAGACCCGGACATTCTTAAGCGCCTGGATCCTTTCGAAGTTTTGGCACTTTGTTGTGAATTTCAAATAGTACCTCACCGGGGATTCTCTGAGGACGGATTCAAGAAACTTTTTAAAGAGATTCTGGAGCTTCAATTACAAGGTAGAATGCATAACTAACATGTGCTATGAGTCGATTTGTAAACTTATCTGAAAATTAATATTATGAGAGATCTTTAGCTCAAAAAATTAGCCATACTCACGGCTTTACTCAAGATTTCTGACTCTTATTATGGCATTAAAAACGTGACTATCTTTTTGCACTCATTTTAAGTGGCCCTATAGCGTTATTCGAACTTCCAAACTATTAGGACACGTTTATCAAATCGTAAAAATAATGTAACAAGAAAGGTAATGTGATTCAAAAGAAAAGTAAATTAATTATCTTTCTAGTATTTAGTTACCTATTAGAATATGTAAAGAGAAACCACTCATTCCCTTTTTAGTGTTTATTAAACTTGAAAATTTTAACATTATCCATGTTCTTATTAAAATATCCTTTTATGCAATCAAACAATTATTAACACACGAGCACTTATTAAGAGCATATATTAATAAATTTGACATTCATTTCTTTTGACATGAAATCAATACAAATGCAAGGATTGACATCTAAATTTCTCATTCTCCATGTCGTATGGGATTTATTAAACTCTCGTTATTTATTTTATAAGTAAACACGGAATTAAATGAGAAAAAAAAAAAAACTCATATTCATATGTTTTTATTCCATGCGAAGTAAACACACTCTTAATATGATGATATACATGGTTAGAAACGAAGACCTCCGAGCCGAGTTTTGAAAACAATGGGGACATGAATATAAAATTTTGAGATATAACTATTGTTTTTAAGAGTTTCCAAAAGAATTAAAACCACGCCGTTTGGAATAATTGAATTATGAATAAATAGGTAATTAGCGGTCTTGAAAACAACATCGTAAAAATTATATAAATACAACACACAAAAGAAAGAACTTGAAGCGCGGCATGGAAGAAGAAACAGAACTAATTTTACAGAACGTGAAATCTATTATGAAATGTTTTATTATTATTGTTGTTGTTGTTGTTGATGAAAAAAATCTTCGACTCAACATCCGATGTGATTGCCTGACGTGGTCAGTCTAGCACAGTCACTTTATGTTTGGTTGCCTGCAAAACGGAAGCAGCTTCGAAGTAATGGGGACACCAATGACGTGTCATAGTGCGGACAGTAAGGGGCCACGAGCATGGGCAAAGTATAGCAGTGGTCCGAGAAGTATTGCTCGGAACGGTGTCGTGGGCCCCAAAAGTGATCAGCTCGTGGTCCACGAAGGGGAGGAGTAGTACACCGGAGGTGGTGGTCGTTCAATCTGGTTCCCAGGGAAGGATTCTTAATAGGTTTGATCTGGTCTGGTAGGTTGTACACGGCCATAGGCCCTTTTCCTTTGACCTTAAAAATGAGTGTACACGTTCTCGCGCAACCCATTAACCGTAAAATGGTGGGTTTCCGCCGTCGAATTAATTTTATCATCAACGGTTATTATTATTTTTTAATTATACTTTGTTGTTTGTGTGACAAGATCTTAACACAAATACTCCCTAGGACATAGCGGAAAGATGTTAAGGTCGATCACAAGAGTTTGTAATTACAAATGTCTATTTATGGACTTACACAAACTTTTAAATACAACATTAGATTTGATAGGAGTATACGTCGTTTTAATTTATCACTTAAAACTTAAATTATCACACTATTGACCCCTAGCCTATCAAAAGTTTTGTTGGTCACTCTGTTACAGAAAACACTTTCAAAAGAATAATGGGGTGAACAATAAAGGATAAGTGAAGGGTAAGGTGGTAAAAATGAATATTTGGTGGTTGATTAGACTAATTAATTAAACCATATTCTTGTTACCTAATTAATCCAATATATGAAAACCACAATTTTGAGATTGGTTAGATAACATGAATCCAGTTCATTTACCTATTAATCAATTGTCAATATTTATTTTGGGCTTGTTTGCTTCGTCACTTCATTTCAACTCAAACTGTACTTTTTTTTTATTTATCTTTTTTCTAAAAAGTTTTTGTTTTTTTCCCAAAAAGTTTTGATTACTCTCACGTCCACCCATCATATGAGCCTCACATGACTTGTTCCATCATTTTTTGTAATGTTTCTATTATAAAGGGATTGATAATAGTGAAATACGTTCAAGTGCTAATAGTACGACATTTTAAGTTTGGAAAATTAAGTTGGGTAACATTTTTTAATCACATAATTTAATAGATAGCCCAATTTTTTTATTTAGGAAAATGATTGGATGTGATTTTTCAGATTTGATCAATCAGTAATTGATTAATGGTCAATTAGTGATTAATTATAAAAATTAGTGATTAACTAATGATCAATCAGTGATTAAATATGTAATTTAAGAATTTACGTTATGGTTAATGACTGATTAATCGGAAGTCAATCACTGATTAATTACTATGTAGTCAATCACTGATTGATCATTTAAAAAAATTGATTAATCATTAAAAAAAAAGGATATTTTATCTAATTTTTAAAAATTTTG
>JAINRI010000245.1:0-27105 GCA_025413485.1 Ficus microcarpa | reverse complement strand
TATAACAATTACTGGATTTTAGTATTGAAAATAATTTTATATTAGAGAGTGACTTTCCTACTAAATGTCAAAATGTGCTTTGAGCATGAATTTGACATTATTTACACCGTAGATGCTCGTAGTGAATAATTCATACTCTAACTAGCTGAGAAAAGTTCAAAGTCACATCACAAGAAAACAGATATTGGGGTTTTTTTTTTTTTTTTGGCATATTGAGCTTCCCTTAAAGTGACTTAAATAACATATTATATTTGTGATGCACAGTGATAAGGATAATTCCTTTGCAATTCTTTATTTTCCCTTCCTTTTCTCGAAGGTATTCTCTTTTTTTTTTTTTTTTTGGCTAAAAGTTAAAGATATTCTTTTATTGAATGAAATTTCTTAAAGATTTTCTAAGCTTACCATTCTCAATTACTTTATTAAACTTAGTTTAGGCTTCCCGACTTAAGAAGGAAAGAATAATTATTCTCAGAGAAAAGGGAAATTGTAGAAAAATGATTGCGTTACGTCCTTTAAAAAAGTGAAATTTTGATTTGCATTTGAATTTAATAGCTTTATATAGTGAAACATTCAAATGTTTGCACTTCAATAATTATGTAACAAATGCATATTTAAATACAAACATTACATTGAATCAAATATCAAATTCAATAGGTAATCCAAACGAAATAATAAGGATAATTCCTTTTGCAATTCTTTCCTTTTTTTTCCTTGGTCTTTCTTAAAAATATTCTAAATCTACCATTCTCAAATACATTATTATGCTTCCCAACTTAGGAAGAAAAGGATAGTTCTTGCTCCAATAAAAGGGAAAAGATGGTTCTTGTTTCAGATATTCCTTTTTCTTTAATCTGTCCTTCCTTCTTTTGTTTCTTTTTTTTTTTTTCCTGATTGATAAATGCACAAAAACACACTTTTGTTCATATAATTTATTAGATAATTTACAATTTAATTAAGTATTTTTATAATATTAATTCATAATATTTTGATTTGTAAATATTTATATTTTTTTTATTTATTTATTTTTTATTTCTTTCCTTCTTCCTTTTCTTTTTTTTTTTTCCTTTCTTTCCTTTTCGGTCCCCTTTCTTCCGCAGCCTGCCAGCCATCGCGAGGAACAGCCCTGATCCAGCAGCCCGGAATTCCAGCCGTGTCTTCAGCCAGGCCCCGTGAAGCAACTCCTGTCCCAGGGCCCAGCGCGATTTCGGCCGAACTCCCAGCCAGTTGCCAGAACCCCGTGGATCCAGCCACGAATCCAGCGCAGCAAATTCGGGCCAGTTGCCAACTCCAGCCCCAGCCGCGTCTCCAGCTGGCCCGCGCGAGTTTGGGCCGCGTGACTCCAGCTGCAACTCCAGCCCAATCCCATTCATCAGCCATTACCGGCGAATGTCCTCCACCATTACCAGCCTTAGGCTGATTTTGGGGCCGAATTTCCTCATCACAATTGGACATTGAGCCTATAAAAGCAAGCATTGTAGCAAGCATGAACGGGTTTTTTTTCCATGAAATTTTTGGCTGAATTTTAAGTTAATTTTTCTTTTTCTTGCATTTTTCATCTCATATTTTTTGTTAGAATTTTGTGAGATGATTGCAAGCTAGGCTAAATTTCTTTTGGTGAAGCTAGAGATGAACTCATGTGTTGAGTTTTCCAATTGAAGTTTTGTTTGTTTGATTTTGTAATGAATATATATTTGAGTGAAATATTCTTCTCCATTTTTTCTAATGTCTTTTGAATGCTAAATATTATGTGCCAAGTTTTTATATAGATTTAGTCATGCTTTTTCTATGTAAATTTTTCATGTAATGTTTTGTAACTAAAATTATTTTATAAATTGATCTTTTACTGCAATATTGTCAATTTGATATATTGTCGATTTTGGATAATTTATAATAATAATCTTTTTGGTCCTAACGTGAGAAGTCTAATTTATTTGAATACTTTTGTTAATCAAAACTAAAATTGGAAAACAATACATATGAGGGATTCTTGATGCTTTACCACTTTTGATTATTGAATTTTTCTCTATTTTAAATTACGTTGTTTTAAATTTATAAAAAAAAATCACAAAAATAATTCTTCTTTCTCTTTCTTTGATTACTTATTTCTCTTACGCTTTTGTTCCCTAATCTTTTTTGTTTGTTTTTATTACCTTCCTCGTGGATACGACCGCCCGATCTGTACTACAATCGACCGCTTTTTTTGTACACATTGGGCGTAATCAAATTTTGGCGCCGTTGCCGGGGAGGTGTCAAAAAGCAAGATTGATCAGTGGATATTAGCCAAAGAGGTAAGTACATTTTTGTTTTTTTATTTTTTTATTATTTTTTCATAGTTTTGTCATTGTTTTTGTTTATAGATTGATTAGTCAAGTTGTATTTGCATAGTGTCTTTGTTTTCTTTGGGTTTTTTTTTTAGTGGTCAGTTTTCTTAGTTTTGTTTTTCTATTATTATTTTTCATTTTTTTTACTTTTGTTGTCGTATTACCTTTTCTTTGTTTTCTTTACTTATATATATTAATGTTAAGTTTCATTTTGTTTCTTTATTTATTTCTACTATCAAGTAATACGGTCTTTAATTTGTTTATATATATATTATTATATTTATATTATATTTTGTGTTGTCCTTATTTTGTTTAAAAAAAAAATTACTGTTCATATTTATTATATATATATTTTTCTTTCCTTTCGGTTAAGTAAAAAAAAAAAAAAAAAGTTAGAGTTTTTATTAGTTAATTTTTTTTTTTTTTTTTACGTTTTTAAAAATAAAAATTTTTTTTTCTTTACTGTTCCTTGTTTTTTGTTGTTTTGTTCACATTATTAAAAAAAAAAAATTTACTGTTTCATATTTAGTTCACATTATATATTTGATGTTTGTTTTTGTTTTTGTTAATTTCATTTAATTTCCATTTATAGCTTGTTTTAATTCCTTGTATTATATTTAGGTTTTAACTTTTTAGGTTCAATTTAGTGTTGATAAATTAGGACTCATAATTTGTGTAACTTAGGTTTTAGTGTAACATTAACTTAGATACTAATTGTGCTAAATCTAACATTTCATATAACACGCCTTTTTATTTTATTTTATTTTATTTTATATATATATATATATTTGTAAGCAATTGTGTGGAAACGTTGAAAAGTACAAACTAAGGAGTTCTGTCTAGGAGGTTGGTTTTTAAGGAGGCCTCGCCCCACCAACCTTTCCTGGGAGCACTCTTAGGGGTTGCGATTCGCGGATCTACATAATTGTTCTTTTGTAAAATAATTCTTTTCAAAAAAAAAAAATTTTCAAAAAAAAAAAAAAAAGGGGTATCGCTCGAGGTGAATGAATCGTTATAGAAACGAACTAGGGAGATTTGCACGAAGACCTGAAAACCCTAGTGAAGTTTCTCTTCTACGTCTAGCTTCCTCCATCTCCAAACCTTTAGCAATTCCAAATCCTTTTGCGATGGCTCAAATCGAGGAGGTCCAGCACAAGACGTTGAACGACTACCTTCACCCTACGCGTACGGCCACACCATCATGCATAATGTTTCCACCTAATCTGCCGAATTTGGATTTCAAGCCGGGTATGATTCAACTTTTGCCGACTAGAAAGCGAAAATCCATACGTGCATATTCGGGAGTTTGAAGAGGTGGTGGCCACTTTCCACAACCGAGCTGACGTTGCAGATTCTGCGCGATTGAAGTTTTTCCCTTTTCTCTGAAGGACAAGGCCAAAAGCTGGTTGTATTCTTTGCGACCTAGGTCTATTGGAACATGGAAAGAGATGACAACTGCGTTTTCAACAAGTATTTCCCACACCATAAGACCAATGGTCTTAAACGACAGATCTCGACCTTTACTCAGAAGGACAATGAAACTCTCTATCAAGTCTGGGAGCGGTTTAAAGATTTGTTGAATCAATGTCCCCACCATGGTTACGAGAGTTGGCGCCTCGTCAGTTATTTTTACGAAGGACTCACAATCCGAGAGCGTCAATTTGTGGAGATGATGTGCAATGGTGAGTTTCTCCAAAAGGACCCCGAAGAAGCTTTCGAGTATCTCAACGAGCTAGCCGAGAAAGCCCACACATGGACTGGACCAAGTGCTACTGATAGCACTAGTCGATCCCGACCTGCTGGAGTCTACCAACTAAGGGAAGAGGACAACCTCAAGGCCAAATCGAGTCTTTGACACGACAGATTGAGGCCCTCAAAACCAAGGAAAGTAGAGGAATCCACATGGTTGCAAGGGCAGAATCACAAGAGCCATGCTTCGTTTGTGGAGGGATGGAACATTTAGCTAAGGATTGCCCTGCTTATAATGAAATGAGAGGGGGTTACGAGGAACAATGTAATGCCTTAGGGGCATACAACAAGCCTTTCTCTAACACGTACAATCCTGGCTGGAGGAACCATCCAAACTTCAGTTGGAGAGATTCCAATCAAACACAACCATCAGGTGGACAATGGAGAACGGAGCAACAGCCACAACCACCAAAGGCGAATTCTGCACCTCAATATCATTCACAACCGCGAGGAGTTCTCTCGAGAATACCTTGCAATCTTTCATGGAGGCGCAGACTAGGATGAACCAAAAGTTCGAATCACTTTTCACGCAATTGGTGGAAGAAAGTAAAGAGATGAAGAGTCAGATCACAAAGCTGACTAGTGCCTTGGCTGTTCAAGAAAAAGGCAAGTTTCCTTCCCAAGCTCAATCCAACCCCACGGGGCAACACATGGCACAAACCTCCAACTCTGAAGGGCGAAACATCAAGGAGGTTAACGCCATCACCACTCGTAGTGGCAAGATTTTGGATGAACCATCAAGAACTACTGTCACTTCAAGTAGTCGAGAAGTCGCCCCCAAGAAGATGAGCCAACTGAACTTCCAGTAAAGGTGCCTTTCCCCCAAGCTCTGCGATCAACTGGGAAAGTGCTGGATAGTCAAGGTGAGATCCTCGAGCATTTGACTCAAGTGAAGATTAATCTTCCTTTGCTTCATGTGATCAAGCAAGTGCCGGCTTATGCCAAAGTCATCAAGGATCTGTGCACCGTCAAAAGGAAGCACCACGTTAAGAAGACCGCCTTCTTAACGGAACAAGTGAGTGCGGTGATCGAGCAGAAGGCACCGCCCAAGTACAAAGATCCTGGTTGTCCCACCATCTCGTGCCAAATTGGGACTCAAGAATTCGGCCAAGCTTTGCTCGACCTTGGAGCGAGTGTTAATCTCATGCCTTACTCTATCTACTCGCAACTTGGTCTAGGAGAGATTAAGCCCACATCTGTGGTTTTGCAATTGGCCGATCGTTCGATCAAGAAGCCTCGGGGTATAGTTGAGGATGTTCTGGTTCAAGTTGAGAAGTTTTATTACCCCGTTGATTTTCTCGTCCTAGATACCCAATCTGTGGTGAGCATGGAATCCAAGATTCCCATCATCCTTGGTAGACCTTTCCTTGCTACAGCCAATGCTTTGATCAACTGTAGGAATGGTCTCATGAAGATATCGTTTGGGAACATGACCTTGGAGGTAAATGTTTTCCACATTGCGAAGCAGCCACATGATGATGACGAGTGTCACCAAACATTCCTGATCGACACACTCGTCTCGGAGGAGATTCAACTGCAGAGCGATTTCGATAATCTTGATGATCTCCTCCAAAATTCTGACTCTGAGAGTTCCGGTCCTTGTGAGTTGCCAACAACGCTACCATCTATAAAGACTCACAAGGCAGAGGAACCAAGTTTTGGCAACCACGTTTCGAAGAGCTCCCACGAGAGAAAGAAAAGCCAAAACCATCCACTGAAGAGATCCCAACACTTAAGCTGGCGCAATTGCCTGAGGGTCTGAAACATGTCTTCCTGGAAGCTGGTGATACCTTTCCTGTTATCATTTCATCTAAACTTGACGCATCACAAGAGCAGCGGTTAGTCTACATGCTGCAAGAGCACAAAGCTGCGTTAGGTTGGACGATTGCTGACATTAAGGGTATTAGCCCCTTAATTTGCTCCCATCACATCAAGTTGGAAGACGGGGCTATTCCACGAAGGGATCCCCAAAGGAGACTGAACCCAACAATGAAAGAAGTTGTGAAGAATGAGGTCTTGAAGCTTTTGGATGCAGGTATCATCTATCCGATCGCTGATAGCAAGTGGGTCAGTCCAACTCAGGTAGTGCCCAAAAAATCGGGGTAACAGTGGTGGAGAGTGAGAAAGGGGCTCTTGTCCCCACAAGGACTGTTACGGGTTGGCGCATGTGTATCGACTATCGAAAGCTGAACACCGCCACTCGTAAGGATCACTTTCCGCTTCCGTTCATCGACCAAATCCTAGAGCGCGTGGCTGGTCATCCTTTCTACTGCTTTCTTGATGGCTACTCAGGCTATTATCAGATCGAGATTGCATTGGAGGATCAAGAGAAGACTACGTTTACCTGTCCTTTTGGTACTTATGCCTTCCGGCGCATGCCATTTGGACTGTGTAATGCGCTGGCCACCTTTCAAGGTGCATGATGAGCATTTTCAGGGACATGGTCGAAAATATATGGAAGTTTTCATGGATGATTTGACCATCTTCGGCGATTCCTTTGACTCGTGCCTTCTCAACTTGGAAGCTGTTTTGACAAGATGTGAACAGAAAGGTCTCGTACTCAACTGGAGAAGTGTCATTTCATGGTACCATCTGGCATAGTCTTGGGGCATGTTGTTTCTGAGAAAGGGATTGAGGTCGATCAATCTAAGATTGAACTTATCTCTAAATTGCCCACCCCCAAGTCAGTGAAAGAAATTCGGTCATTTCTCGGACATGCTGGTTTCTATAGGAGGTTCATTCAGAATTTTTCCGCGATTTCCCGACCCCTGTGCAACCTCCTGGCTAAGGACTCAGTGTTCACATGGACACAAGAGTGTGAGGAGTCCTTCCGAACACTTGTAGCAAAACTGACCTCTGCCCCCATCATACAACCACCAGATTGGAGCATTCCTTTTGAAATCATGTGCGATGCAAGTAATTATGCTGTGGGAGCCGTCCTTGGACAACGAAGGGAGGGGAAGCCTTTTGTTGTATACTACGCAAGTTGAACTCTAAATAGTGCTCAAATGAACTACTCAACTACTGAAAAAGAGTTGCTTGCTGTAGTGTTCGCTCTTGACAAGTTCCGTGCATATCTGATTGGTTCACCCATCACTATTTTCACAGATCATGCAGCCCTTAAGTATCTCCTTTCCAAAAAGGATGCCAAGGCGCGATTGATTAGGTGGATCCTCCTGTTGCAGGAATTTAACATCACAATCAAGGACAAGAAAGGAGTCGAAAACGTTGTTGTAGACCACCTCTCTCGACTCGAATTTAGTGACCCTGCTGACGGTCCTGCTATCCGAGATGACTTCCCCGATGAACATCTATTCGCTGTCACCAAGCTACCTTGGTACGCTCACATTATCAACTACTTGGTGACCGGCGAGCTTCCTGCTGATTGGAGTGCTCAAGATAAGCGCAAATTTTTGGTCGAGGTGCGTAATTTCTACTGGGATGATCCGTACCTTTACAAATACTGCCCCGACCAGATCATGAGGCGATGCATTCCTGACGATGAAATTCATAGTGTTCTAAACTTTTGCCATAATGATGCATGTGGTGGTCATTTCTCCGTGAAGAAGACCGCCACAAAAATCCTGCAGTGTGCTCTTTATTGGCCCACTTTGTTTAAGGACACTAATGAGTTTTGTCGTTCTTGTCTGAGGTGCCAAAAGTTAGGTGCTTTGTCCCGCCGCCATATGATGCCCTTGAACCCAATTATTGTGATAGAGATATTCGATTGTTGGGGGATAGACTTTATGAGACCATTTCCATCTTCTTTTGGCTATCTCTACATTCTCCTTACTGTGGACTACGTCTCTAAATGGGTAGAAGTCGTGCCGTGTCGAACCAATGATAATGCAACAGTTGTGAAGTTCTTGAAAGAAAATGTGTTATCTAGGTTTGGTACTCCGCGTGCCATCATCAGCGATCAAGGAACTCATTTTTGCAACCGTTCTTTTGAGGCTCTCATGCGCAAATATGGGGTGATCCATAAAGTTTCAACCGCCTATCACCCACAAACGAACGGCCAAGCTGAGTTAGCAAACCGAGAGATCAAGCAAATCTTGGAAAAGACGGTAAACCCCGACCGCAAAGATTGGTTTTTGTGCCTTTTCGATGCACTTTGGGCATACCGTACTGCATAGAAGTCCACTCTTGGAATGTCTCCTTATAGGCTCGTCTTTGGAAAAGCCTGTCATCTACCTGTAGAGCTCGAACATAAAGCTTATTGGGCTATCAAAACCCTTAACTTTGATCTCAGTGCTGCAGGTATACATCGCAAGCTCCAGCTGTCAGAAATTGAGGAGTTGAGAAATGATGCATATAATAACTCCAAGATTTACAAGGCTAGAATGAAAGTGGCTCACGACAAGCAGATTTTGAGGAAGAACTTCGAGCCAAATCAGAGGGTACATCTTTATGACTCCCGTCTGCATCTCCACCCAAGTAAGTTAAGGTCGCAGTGGACTAGTCCATTTACGGTGAAACAAGTCTTTCCCAACGGTGCTGTCGAGATCGAGGACCCAAGCGATGGGAGAATTTTCAGAGTCAATGGTCAGAGACTGAAGCATTACATTAAACGAGTGAGCCAGGCTGAAGAAATCATTCTTGAGGCCCCGGTTTATGAATAGTTTGCTTCCAACCATTTTTGTATCATATTTCTTTTCTTTTAATTTTGTGTGTTTTGTGTCCTTTATTTTTGGTTTGTTTTGTGTGTTTTTATATTTGTTTGTGTGTTTTGAAGCATCAGATCAGGTAGCTCATCTACGTTTTCACCGTCATCATCCAGGTGTTCTCTTTCCTTGTTCTCTACATTTATACATATTTTTAGACATTGAGGACACTGTCTGATTTTTGGTTGGGGGTGGTGAGCATATTCATGCGTGAATTTAATTCTTGTCATTTTGGAATCTGGATCAAAATTTTTGCAAAGTTATCTAAGTGTGATTTCAAAATTTTCGGTTTGAGTCAGTTTTTGTTATCTTGACTATTAAGAAATGATTTTCAGAGTTTTTTTATGCACATGTTAAACCTTGTGGTAAGATGGTTGTTAACACATTTAGTTGAGAAAAATTCCCAAGTTTGAGTGTTCCAATTTTGGTGAGTTGTGAGAGTGGAGAAAACAGCTTTTTGAACTTTTATTGATCTTGTGAGTTGGTATAATCACTATTTGGAACACCACTATTTAACTTGTACTTTTGCTTGAGGGATGATTTTTGGATAGATAGAATTGATCTTTTGTAATAGAGTCCTGTTCTGTAAGATTCGTCATTTTTCTCTTGTATTATCAAAAAACAAAAAAAAACAAAAAAAAAAAAAAGAGAGCAAGAGCATTCATTTCAACATCAGTATTAATGTAGTTCGGTTGTAATCTCATCTGGGGCTGCATAGCAGTCAAAAGAATCCCTTACTGCATTTGTTCTATCAAGCATGATGTCTCTTGTTATAAATTTAAAAAAAAAAAAAAGTGTTGTATTTTTGTTTGTTTGTATTTCACGGCTCTTTATGTAACTTTCTATTTGATCTGAATGAAACCCCGAAAGCTTGTTTATGGTGAAAATGGTGTAATGTTCCGAATATTTGATTCGCCTATCATTTGATCAATGGTTGTTTATTAGCTTGTCCTTAAATTGCCTTCTCTCATACGAGCGTTGACTGATTCCCTTCCAACTCCATGAGTGAAAACCCCTACACTAAAATATTTCCAACACCCGTGAGGTAATGGAGTTGAGACTTTTTCTTGGTGAACTTTTCAATACTACTTGTGTTACGGACTGTGGTAAGAAGGATATGGTTTAATGCACACACACACAACTCTGGAATAGTGACTGAATTAGTTTTGATTGCATTTTCTGATTTTTTGCTGATGTTTTGTTTGAGTGCTTGGATGATTTTTGCAGGTTTCGATTTAAAATTTCAGCTTGACTTGGTTTTTCTTCCGCTTGAATTGCTAGAGACTAGCAATAAGCTGGTTGGGGGTTGTGATAAATGCACAAAAACACACTTTTGTTCATATGATTTATTAGATAATTTACAATTTAATTAAATATTTTTATAATATTAATTCATAATATTTTGCATTGTAAATATTTATAATTTTATTTATTTATTTATTTATTTATTTTTCCTTTCTTCCTTCTCTCCTCTTTCCCTTTTTTTTTTTCCTTTCTTTCCTTTTCGGTCCCCTTTCTTCCGCAGCCTGACCTGCGAGAAACAGCCCATCCAGCCAGCCCGGAATTCCAGGCCCGTGTCTTCAGCCAGGCCCACGTGAAGTCAACTCCTTGTCCCAGCGGGCCCAGCGCAAGTTTCGGGCCTGAACTCCAACAGTTGCCAGCCCGTGGATCCAGCCCACGAATCCAGCCAGCAAATTCGGTTCCAGCTACAACTCCAGCCCCAAGCCCGCGTCTCCCAGCTGGCCCGCGCGAGTTTCGGGCCACGTGACTCCAGCTGCAACTCCAGCCCAATCCGCGTGAAATCAGCCATTCCACTCGGGCCGAATGTCCTCCAGCCAGCAGCCAATCCTTAGGCTGATTTTGTGGGCCGAATTTCACTCCATCACAACTGCACATTGAGGCCTATAAAATCAAGCATTTGTAGCAAGCATGAACGGGTTTTTTTTCCATGAAATTTTTGGCTGAAATTTTAATGTTAATTTTTCTTTTTCTTGCATTTTTCATCTCATATTTTCTTGTTAGAATTTTGTGAGATGGATTGTAAGCTAGGTTAAATTTCTTTTGGTGAAGCTAGAGATGAACTCATGTGTTGAGTTTTCCAATTGAAGTTTTGTTAGTTTGATTTTGTAATGAATATATATTTGAGTGAAATATTCTTCTCCATTTTTTTTTCTAAATGTTCTTTGAATGCTAAATATTATGTGCCAAGTTTTTATATAGATTTAGTCATGCTTTTTCTATGTAAATTTTATCATGTAATGTTTTGTAACTAAAATTATTTTATAAATTGATCTTTTACTGCAATATTGTCAATTTGATATATTGTCGATTTTAGATAATTTATAATAATAATCTTTTTGGTCCTAACGTGAGAAGTCTAATTTATTTGAATCTTTTGTTAAATCAAAACTAAAATTGGAAAACAATACATATGAGGGATTCTTGATGCTTTACCACTTTTTGATTATTGAATTTTTCTCTATTTTAAATTACGTCGTTTTTAAATAAAAAAAAAATCACAAAATAATTCTTCTTTCTCTTTCTTTAATTACTTATTTCTCTAACGCTTTTGTTCCACTAATCTTTTATTGTTTGTTTTTATTACCTCCTCGTGGATACGACCGCCCGATCTGTACTACAATCGACCGCTTGTTTTTGTACACATTTGGGCGTAATCACTGATCTCTATAACATTTTTAATACAATGCTCAATTTTTAAATAAATGCCAAGCTCTAATATTTTAAATAAGAAAATAATGCTCCAAAACAATGGTGTACGTAATTTGGTACCTAATTTAACCAAATATAGCAAAGCCAAAATTTTTATTTGGCTGCTTAATTTGGTTGATATGTCGACGACCTTTTCACTTAATAACTAGATTGTCATTTTTCAAAACATAGAATTTATGACGAAAAATAGTTGTAATATTTAAAAGAACATTGTGTATCAGAGTACAAAATGTAACATTAATATATCAAATATGCCCTTTTAAACTTTTTCATATTTCGTAAAAAAAAAAAAAAACTTTAGAAGTAATAGTATTTGTATTAGAAATTATTTTAGAATTGCCGCCACTGGTAACAGTTGACAACCTAGAACTATATTGTGAATGCTCACTTAAATCTGTCATTTTCTTTTTAAAATTGAGACCGGATTTCAAACCACAGGATCAACCATTCAATTAAATGATATTGAGCATGTTTCTTAACTTTTCTTAAGAAACACGTGTGCTATTGTTTGCAAAATTGTGCTAAATTTTATTTGTGACAATTCTACCAAGATATCTTCTTTAGTTGGAGAAAGAATCCACACGAATCAGATTTTTTTTTAGTAACATATATATCAAGAGAGAATTGGATTTGACTAGACAATGCGTGATTTGAAAATAATGATTAGTTATTTAACAAGGTACATAATATATCGTCAAATTTTCAATATAATTTCATAACATCTAGTTTTATTCAAGTAACTCTTACCTTCTGCTAGTACATGCAACTAACATAAATATGTCATTGACAAGGTAATTAGTTTGTTCTTTTTCCCAACTCTCTCTAACATATTTTTCCATTTTTACCAAGCAGTCCACATCTTAAATAAAAATTAAAAATTAAAAATTAAACAACAGCTTTGTTGGTTGATTTTATCTTCACTAGGAGGTAAAAGAAGACCCATCTTCCTCTGTTCATCTAAAGAAAGGCCCTTGAAGTTCTTTAAAACTTGATCAAGTAATTCAATAGCTTTACGTCGTAATGTAATTTCCATATATTTGTATGTATATATATATATATTTTAAAAATTTACAGCCATCTCACTTTGTAGCAAAATTTTGGTAAACAAATTCCAATTCTAACAAGGCTTGTCATTTTGTATGAAAAAATAGAGACTTGAAACATTCTCAAATTTACCAACATGCTGATTCTAATGATTATGCTGACATTCAGAGCCTAATGACTCTGAACCTTGAATCGGTAGCCTAAATGGGATCACAACGCAAAACGAACGAACCAAATGGCAAACTGAAAGTTAATTAAGATAATAATAATGAAACAGAAATGGGACCAACCATAGAGTTCATATTTCGCAGTCTAAGAGCATCAATGACTGCAAACCGGTTGAAACCATGTTAAAATCCGCATAACAGATGAAAAAAATAAAATAAAATAAAATAAAAACCGAAAAGCTACAGCCTAAAATTCTCCAAGTTCAAGGGCCTTACAAGATTCCTCTACTCTTGGCGATTATTGCAACGAAAAATTGAAACTTTCAGCACAATCTCTCTTCGAGAATTCTTATCATTCAGCTCATAGATGCAGACATCTCCGCGGCCTAGAGAGTTCTCCCTTAGAAATTTAGAGTACCCTCCACACAGAAAATGTCCCGTGTTGCAATCTAAGAACGGCACTTGCCACGATCTATTCCCCACTTCCAGTCTTATAATCTGTGGCTTCTGCTCAATATGTCGCTTCACAAAGGAAGTCGGCAGATGCTGCAAAAACGAAAATAGTTGAAAAACTGTCATTCTTAACCGGTGAAGTGATGGAAGTAGGAAATATAATTTTTTTGGTACTGACAAGGAAACTAACCGATACTTTTATATAAAATATGTAAGCTAGGGACTGATGTCTATTCATATATACACACACACACAAATAACATCCCGTTATCAATTAAAATATATCAGGAGATCATTACGAGCTTATGTAAAAATTCTCCTTGAAGCATACTGATTTAGTTACGTGTCACGATTGATTTGAAGAAGGCGTTTTTGAAAAGAACTTGCTGGCTGCTTCAAAAGCTTCACTATTCTTAAGACTCCTTCAAGTGGGCTGTGCAACAGCTGTTTGGTTTCCAGATTTGGAGTTCGCAAACTTGCCTGTAGAAAAAACACAGTCGATAAACAGTACTTAATCATATGCTAGAAAAATTTCAGATCTTTAATACCTTTAGATTTGCCTTTCTCAGCATCTCCTTTTCTTCGAGGATGTTCAGATTTTTCCTCTTCAGCTCGGCGAAGTTGATGAATGCCAAAGTCATCATCACTAGTACATTCAGTCTTAATCTCAGCTCCTATGTATTTCTTCTGCTCATCTCTAGTAGATGAATTCTTCCCAGCTGAAATGTAGCAAAGCTTACTTATAACTAATTCAATACTTCAGTCAGTATAGACCGAATTGAAATTTTAGCAATTTTGTTTCCTTCGTACCGACCGTGGGATGATTGGCAGTAGAACTCATCAGCGACTTGGGAAGTGGAAACTACAAACGAAATTTTGTTTCCATTAATTAACTCAAAGGTGCAACAGTCACCTTCTGCCAAATTGTTGTCCCGAGCAAATTTCACCCAGCCAGCTCTCTGTAGAAGGGCTCTTTGTCTACCGAATTTTCTGACTCGCAAAATCTTCACAGGCCAAGTGCTTCCACCAGACACATGTAGGATAGCATCACTTGATTGAGAACATAGATGATTCTTCCAAAACTCGGACAGAAGGTACTACTAGAATTAGAACATAAAACAATGACAAAAAAAATTAAAGATATGCTAAAACATAAAGGTGAAAAATAAAAAATAAAGTTCAAAGTGGAAACACATTTCAGAGTAACAAAAGAAAACAATAATACTACAAACCATCAAGCCTTTTTTTTTTTTTTTTTTTCTTTTTTTCCTGCCTCTGTATGGATGATCGAAAAGATACAGCCTTGAGGAATTTCAGAAATTTTCTAGTAGTTAAGTAGCATAAAATTCAAAATGTTTCTACCTTTAATACAACAACATAGAACATAACAAACCAACTAAAACAAAACATACATAACTAAGTTCAACTATCATCCAATATGATATTACTTCGAAACTATAACAAGAATTGATAGTTAGGCGACATTACGTCGAAAAAGGGAAACCTTCATCACGACTCTGCAGTGATAATTCCACTCAATCAACTCAAAGATGCAGATGTCTCCTGAATGCAGGGAGTTTTTCTGCAGAAATTTATGGTACCATTTACAGAGATAATATCCTGATTTGAAACTTGAGAAATGAACAGCCACCGATTATTCCCTATTTCAAGTATAACGATTTGCGACTTTGGTTCAAGATATTTCTTCACAAAATTAGCAGGCAGACACTGCAAATAAGAACCATTGAAGGGACACTATAAATTTCTGAAACCTAAGCAAGCGAGAAAAAAATTGTCTTTTTGGCAAGGAAAAGTAACCATTTACTTGAAGATGATAGCTATGGATTGATGGATTGATGTCTATCCATGAAAATACAGTCTCTTCAATTAAATGGTTTACTTATTGTGAGGGACTATACATTTTTGTAAACATATTAATTTGTATAAGAAAACGTGACGTACCACGTTATAAGAATTTGTCACACGTGATTTGAAGAAAGGTTTTCCAGAAGAAAATTTGCTGGCTGCTTCAAAAGCCTTGCTGTCTGTTATAACCCTTCGAGTGTGCTGCCTAGCAGCTCTGACCTTGCCTGTACACAAAAGCAGTGGATAAGCAGTATTAATTCATTTGTTGGAAAAATTGCGCTCTTTGATAGCTTCTAGATTTACCTTTCTTGCCATCAACTTTTGCCCAAGGATGTTGAGACTTTATCCCTACAGCTTCGCTCTGTAGATGAAGGCAATAATTATCTCCTTGGGCCCTTTTTAAAAGTTGAGCACTAGCTCTGGTTCTCATTCTCTTGCGAGGTGGAGAAATCGGTGGCAGAGATTCCTCTGCTGTGTTGGTAATCTCTGCCGTGTTGGGACAGGGTGATGAACTGCCCAAGATTTGAGCTGAATCATCATCATCATCATCTTTGGTTTCTTCCTTATTGGGCACTTTGGGATTCCCTTTAACCCCAGACTTGTCTGAATGGGCAGGAATAGAAGGATAATCTATCTGACAAGTAGATGAATCACAAATTGAAAGTTGAAATCGAGAATTCCCTTCATCTCTGAAAATAAGCAAGTGCCCAACGCCTAAGGAATAGTGCTTTGCAAATTTCAGCCAACTCTGATTCAGCCACACCTTGCCATCGCTTTTCTTCAAACCTATTTGCCATCGCTTTTATTGGGCACTTTGGGATTCCCTTTAACCCCAGACTTGTCTGAATGGGCAGGAATAGAAGGATAATCTATCTGACAAGTAGATGAATCACAAATTGAAAGTTGAAATCGAGAATTCCCTTCATCTCTGAAAATAAGCAAGTGCCCAACGCCTAAGGAATAGTGCTTTGCAAATTTCAGCCAACTCTGATTCAGCCACACCTTGCCATCGCTTTTCTTCAAACCTATTTTCCATTCCAAACCATGGGGAGGTTTGAGTAAAATCGATTTGGGCAGAGTTCTGCCATATAGCCTCACTACCCTCTTCAGAAGCTTCGGCATACATCACAGATAGCATTCTTCAGAATACACAACTTAGCTACAACCCAAAAGTAAAGGGAAAAACAGAAAAGAGCACTATTCCTTAGGCATTGGGCACTTGAAAGCTTAAAAAAATTAGTGCAGTACGCAGTGTGCTCTTCCTTATGCGTAAGTTTGCAGAAAATTCGCATGTCCATGGAGACTATAACCAAGATTTCTAAAGGAAACAGTACTAACGCAAGAATCTATTGGACCATAAGTGGTCTTAGATTTTATCTTGCAAAAAGCCAAGAATATGTTATGTCACTAAATATGCATTTTATAAAGTTTCTTTTTGATTAACACTAAAACAAAGTACATGCCTTTAGATCTTTTTATTTGTGTAATGGATAAAAGAGTAATCAGTCAAGCATTGGCTTCTAAATCATTTTCAAAAGTTAACTGCAATCATTCCTGTTTATAATGGTTGAATTCAATAACAAAAATTGAAAAACAGAAGTTCATTTTTTTTTTTTACTCGAACAGAACAACAAAAACCAAACCAACAATAACAGCATAACAACCAAACTCTCTTCTGCAAGTACAAAAGCATAGGCTACAAGAGAAAAGGTGATAAAAACAAAAAAACCGAAATCAACTAGATGCAGCATACAACAATACGAAGGCGATTCAGATAACAAGTACAAAGACATGTTCATGGACACAAACTAGTAGGAGACCAGACCTAGTTTACAGTTTGGCCATGGAATTCATGAAACAAGACCAAGAAAAAAAAAAAAAAAACCCAACGACATGAAATCCATTAAAAAAAAAATTTCAAACCCAACAAAAACCCCAAAAAAAAAAATCCAAGAATAGATGTGTTGACCAAAAAAAAATCGTCCATGTTACAGCTATTCTTCAGATCATACAAATCTGAGTAACTCACAGAAAAATAAAAGCAGTTTCTTTTCATTAAAATAAAAAATAAGGAGAGGAAATGAAAAAAACCCAAATGAGAAAATCTACTGACGCGAAAAGGTGGCTTACAAGCTTCTCCTTCTTAAGAGTTGATTTGAAAATTTTGTTGAAAAACTCAAAACCAGTAGACATACCTTGCCCATTACCAGAATCCATCACAGAAAAAGAAAGAAAAAAAAATAAGGTTTCTTTCTCCTCTCTCTCTCTATTTCAAAGGGATGTGGTGAACAAAAAAGCCCCTTCGGTCAAAAAAACCCAAGGTCAAAGAGGACAGATTTGTCCCTTTTTCTCTCTGTCCTTCTTCTGGAAAAAAAAAAAAAAAAAAAAAAAGAGTAACTAGGGTTTTTATCTGATGGGAGTTTTTGCCTAATAATCCCAACCTAGTCTGGTTCCAGACGAGACCCTAATTTTTCTGATTAAGCTTTAAATAACTAGAGATTCAAGAAATCAACCATAACCGATTTTGGTGAAACAAAGGAAATCAGAAAAAGAAAAGGTACGTTTTTTTGCTGAAGAAGTGTGAATTTACCAGAGTACGTCAATGTCAGAGAGTCAGAGCTTCTCCCATTGGTTCTTCGATCGGCTCCACCTCCGCACCGCAGGAATCAATTCGAATTCGGTTCTGATGCCATTTTCCGACGGCAGAGAAAGATTTTCCGGCGGCGAATTTCCGATGATTCTTATCGCCGCCGTTCAGTCTTGTCAAAGCTACTGAAAAAACATGAATAAACAAAATTTAAAAAAAAAAGGCGCGAAAATGGTGAGAGACATGAGAACCAAAAAGAAAGAGAGAAGGCAGCTGATTGAAAGAGTATTTATTTTACAGAGCTTTAACTTTCATTGGTAGAAGAGTTTAAGTTGGTAGTTTGAAGTTTAAAATGAGTTAAGATAAGTTGAGTTTAAAAGATGAGTGTTTGGTAAAAAGTTTGAGTTGAAAAGTTTAAATTGAGTTGAGTGTTTGGTAAAAAAGTTTGAGTTGAAAAGTTTGAGTTGAGTTGAGGGTTTGGTAAAAAAGTTTGAGTTAAAAGGTTAAAAAAAAAAAAAGGACCTTATTTGGATGATACAAATCTGAGCTTAAAATGATGTCCTATTTATTAGCCTCGTTTTATCAGATCTCCAATCTTTAATTGGCTTACTCCATAATCACCGGAACAAAGAACACTACTAAAACATACCCATTTAATGTGACAAAGAAATAAACACCTGGTGACTATACATATAAACATACGGCAAAACGGAACAATAATGTAAAAAAAAAAAAAAAAAAAGCAATTTTATTCCAAGGTATTGCCAAACGCTCCCCAAAGAGGTTTTTGTCTATTTAAGCCGTGCAGAATCAAAAACCACCAAAGAAGCTAAACGACAACAAACAAACAAACAATACAAGCCAAAGATGGAACTGCAATCTTCTTCTTCTTCACCTCCGGCGAAGAAAGGGCCACCACCCAAACCGGCTGCTGCCGGCCCATCGAACAACCCCCGCCGTAGCCGCCTCTGCGTCTGGTCCTCTGTCATAGTTGCCGCCGTTCTCGTGATCGTGATCATAGCCGTGATCCTCTCCCAGACGGTGTTCAAGCCGCGGCGTCCGGTGACGACGGTGAACCACGTGTCGTTGAAGGATCTGGACGTGTCTCTGAACGTCGGCGGCCTCAGCGTCTCCATCACGTTACCGTCGGAGTGGATCTGACGGTGAAGAATCCTAACAAGGTCGGGTTCAGGTACGGCAACAGCACCGCCGTGCTCAGCTACCGAGGCGAGCAGGTCGGGGAGGCGGAGATTCCCGGCGGAGGCAGATTCGCGAGCAGGTGGAGGCAGATTCGCGAGCAGGTGGAGGCAGAGATTCGCGAGCAGGGGGGTCGCAGGGGGGTCGACTGAGACAACTCTGAGAGCTTCGGGTGAACAGTAAACCCATTTGGGTTTACTGTATAACGGATCAGACAAAGGTTCAAGCTGAACCAATTTCCCAAAGGCATTCAATTGGGGATGAACTATGAATGACCAGTCCGAGTGGGAGCTCCAAAGTAGAAGAAAAAAATAAAAGTTATAATTTCTGTAATTGTTTAAAATTAAAAAAATTTTAATGTCAAAATAATTTTTAAAGTATTCTAATAAGCACTAACCATGTTAAATGAAATTTGTAATGTCTAATTTAATTTTTGTTATAAATTTTAAAGTTTATTTAGTAGAATTTTTTCTGAAAGCCACATGTTTGGCTTTGATAGAAAGCATTTTTAGAGACTGTCTAATAAATTATCCAAACAATTCTAGAAGTTGCTTCTAGACCTTTTAAAGCCAAAAGTAACTTCTGAAATTTTCTGCCAAACAGACCTTAAGGAGGAACAAATGAGATGTTGTTTCTTGGCTTCCATGAATCATCACGTCATTTTGATTTATTTTTATGAATTTTCTTTTCTTTTCTTTTTTTCTTTTCTTAGAAACATTTTTCAAATGAAGAAAGAAGAATTTAAGGGTGTTTGATACTAATACCTCCAAACCTAACCTAATCACCCCTTGGTAACTTATCCCCCAAAATTTTTATTTTGATAATTTAACTTTTGATCTTTTTAAATTTTGTTATAATTGTACTACATATCGGATTTGATCGAAATTTGTTTTCACATGGGCTTTTTAAGATTAATTTAACAAAAAATTAAGTCATATAAAGTATGTTACAGTAATTTAATAAACTCAGGAGATAAATCGGGAAAAAAAATTATTGGGTAACTAAAAGTAATTAAAAGATGAGAAGTTAGTGAATTCAAATATGGATAGACCACAATATTGTTTGAGAGTAGGAAAGCACACGGCGTGTCATTTTCCACGTAGCAATTTATGACAAACTTGGAATGAAAACGTTTGTCGTTTTGGTTGAGGGACATATAACTTGGGATAGACAATTGCGTTTCTTTCTTCAATTTAATTTTGTACGTGCCATTTTTGGATTTTTTTTTTTTTTTTTTTTCTTTCCTTTGCTAAAGCACGGAAAGGATTGAGATGTGATTAGAGGCATTATCTAACGGGTGATTCCACGATCTACATTGAACTTTAGTACAATGTAAATGTAAAGAGTTTAGATCCTCTATCTCAAAAAAAAATAAAAAAAAATAAAAAATAACAAAAAAAAAAAACGTGTGATATTTTTGTAATGATCTCATTTTAAAAGGATGTGTCATGTCTTAGGGAAGAAGATATATGACAATATATTTAGCATGCATTTGGTACTAAGATTTGGATTATAGAATTTGGGTTTGAATTGAATTACATGTTTATCAAAACATTTGAATTACTAGAATTAAAAAGTATAAAAACTTAAAATGTGTTTAAAAAAAAAATCAATATGAAATTTATTTCGTTCATCTCGAAATTCTATGCAATTTTTAGGTGATGTTTGGTTCACTATCTCATTTCAAACTAAAATGTACTTTTTCATCTCAGTTTTTGTCTTTTTCTAAAAAAAGTTTTTTGTCTTTTCTAAAAAATCAATAAAAATTACTATTGAAAATTAAAATTTTCAACTCAAACTTATTCACCAAACGGACTCTTAAAAAAAATTCATTTAGACTTGTCTATGTAAAATTATGGACTTTTAAAATTTGAGTTGTAAAACTGTGTAAATAATAAAATTAAAGGAAAATGACAAAAATTAAATTATAATCGTAAAAGTTCAATCTTAACACCAAACAACCATAGTTCAAACAGTGTTATTAATTTTTTTAAAACAAATTTTAATAAGAGCGTACACCCTATCACATCATCTATTCATCTTTAATAATGAGTTCATAACCTTGAGGAGAAAAGTTAACAATCAGTTAATTGACCCAGGCAAGTCAATAAATAAAATTAAAGATCATAACACTAGAAAATAATTGAAGAGATTAAGATAATAATCACAGGCCATTAACTTTTGAACTTAAAATCATGGGATTTATAATTAAATGACCTTTTTTGATAAGTTTTTTAATAAATGGCTAAAATTTTTTAAAATTAGTTAACAAGTTTTAAGTTTTTAAAAATTAGTTAAAATGCTATATTTCTTTTCATAGAATGGTCAATCACTTTTTTAAATAGGCAATCAACAATTGACCATATTGAACAATTAATCACTGATTAATCATCAGTCAATCAATGATTAATCATCAGTCAATCACTGATTGACTATAATACAACCCACAAATTTTTGTAATCAATTAATGATTGACCATTGACTATTAACAATATCACAAATTTTCATTTTTGTAATTAATCAATGATTGACTATAAACAATATCATAAATTTTTATTTTTGCAATCAATCATTGATTGACCATAAACTATATCACAAATTTGCCACTAAATCAGTGATAGCCCCCACCGGCGATAGCCCCCTTGTTGGAAAAATCGGATCCGATATTGGAGTTACGGCGCAGCGGAAGTTTTAAAAATTTTATGCCGTTTCCGGAAAAGAAGCTCATGATGCATATAACAATAAATTAATTCATGATCAAGCGTACCTTATTTCTTGGATTCCGGAATTGTTAGAGCGTTTGACCAACGTATCTTCTCTACTATTCTCGAGTTCCACGTCTCAGAGTGTGTGTGGGCACACGTTCTATGAATCCAAGCGACCGGTAATACTTTCCGAAGTCTAGATCCCTCCTTCTCAATTCCGATGATCCTCGTTGAGAATTTGATCCAACTTCTTTCTTCAAAACTACAAAACAAGAACCGGTTAACCTCCTATGAAAAATTATCACTCGGTTTAACCTTCCTCGCAGTTTTGGTTCAATGGAATTTTCTTTCTTTTTCTCTCTCACAAGAAAGCCGAATTTTTGATGTGAAAGAAAAACAAAATTTTTTTTTATTATTAAAAAACGTTTTTATCCTTAAAAAAAATCAAAAATTAGTTTTTCAAGAACTCCTAGCCTTTATATAGTATTCCAATCCTTTTCAAAATTTATCTCCTACTTGAAAAATAATTAATAATTATTTTCCGGATAAATCTTGAACCAAAAGATCATACAACTTTAGGACTAGATTCATTGAACATAAAAATAATTTTCAAGAGGAAATCCCCTTTAAAATTCGGCCACAAAGTGAGAGAAATCTTGATTGGTGGTTTAAATTTTAAATCAAGAATCTAGACTAGTCAAAAGATCCTAGTCCTATCTAGATTCAAACTTCTTTTAAACCTTTTCGAATTTAAATAGGATTCACATATTTGAATAAATATTTTTCATAAACATTATCCATATTAATTAATTTAAAGTAATGAAATATTTCAAATTTTCTTTCCTCACAAAAACCATGCACCTATTTAATTAGGAAAGAAAAATTCATGAAATAATCTCCATTATTTAAACCAATTAATAATTAAATGTTAGGAATATATTTAAATAATTTTGAAACAAAATTTTCTTCCCTCCATACAATTAAAAAACGTGCACCACTTTTAATTAGGAGAGAAAAATTTTGTTTTCCAAAATTCAAATACAATCTTATTTTCAAAATTCAAATTAACCAATCACATGTTGACAAATCATTTGTCTACAAATTTCACATGTCCAATCCTTTCTGGATTGCATGTTAGAGAGTACCATGTCTTAATAGACATTACAAAATTCCATTTACAATTTACCGATCTCATTAGGAACAAATCCCAAGACGCTTCGTGGAACTATATGAGCTAATAGAGGGACCCGATGGAAATATGTAAAGAGGCTCCTATAATTGTGAAAAATTAATCCCAGATTAATTATCCATCAATTATCAACTTCAAAACTATTCCACTAAAAGTTTGAAGCTGAACTCCTGTTTACATACCGTATTACGAAAGCTCTCTCACGTAGTGCTTCTTCCATGATTTATTCATCGCTTGCTTAATCCCCATATGTTATCCATAATTGAATTAAGGACCTTTTCCGTTTTACCTTTTCAATCATTTTAACTTAAAGTTCAATTATTCTCCATTGAAAGAACCACCAATTGTAAAACCATACAATTGGAAAACCACCAGAGAACACAAAGTAAACCGATGGCCAAGATCTTGTTATACTATCTTTCAATCCCCGAATAATACCTTTAAGTAGATAACATTTACTATCATTAAGATAGCTATGGATTCCGTATCTATGAATCTTGATTTCTCCATCCATTAGTCATGCACCCAAAACACAAGTATGTTGACCATGAATTAACAGTGTCTCACCTTTAGTGCATCAAAGTACATAAGTCATGGATGCGAACTCAAGTAATCATTTCAGGATTAAGATTAATGCAGGATGATAATCAAAGTATCATTGATTCTTATAAACGGAATTATTAAACCGAATCAATTAACACTTTAGGTCCAGTCCAATGTCATACCTCAATACTGGTATACATTAAAGTTTCTACTCGGAACCTATCCGATGGTCAAGACAAACCATCCCTCCAAGGAAGTAGACAACCTTTACAATCTTATCATGAATAAGATCCCCAAATCTTATTCCGTTGATTGCGGACTATTTATTTAGACTGTTATCAAATTACCACGTCTTCTATGCATACCCCGTATACATATGGTAATTCGATATATTACCAACAGCCTAGGAGTATTTTATGTTTGCTCAAAATAATTATACAATCAACAAATGAAAGTAAATAGGACACAACTTATTAAACATGAATAATTTCCTCTTATTAATATCAAAATGTCATATTTACAGAAAATCCCTAAGATTTTCTATCCTTAGGGCACCTATAGATCCCAACACCCCTTTCTCTCTCCCCATTCTCGATTCTCTCCCTCTCACCACTGCTTTTTGTTTCCCCTTCTTTCTCCTCTGGTTTCTCTCTCTTTCCTCGTTGATCAAAAAGGCACTGTACCGATGACAATGGCGACGACGACAGTGGTAGCTTGTTGCAGTTCGACCGAAGAATGCCGAGACCGTCACGATTTCCAGTAGATCAAGCAATCGAGGGTCCTAGGCTCCGCTAGCTTTTTTCTCTCGTGACAAAAGTGGCTTCCTCTCTGTAATCTGGTTTCTTACTCTCCGTCGAGAGTGGCACGACAATTTTGCCCTCGCGTCAAGATTCTGACGTCATCAGTCTCTATCCGAGGCTATGATCAACAATGGTGATGGTTGAAAGGAGAGAAGAGAGAAACGGGTAGAGGGAGTAGAGAGAGAAAGAGGCAGGGGGAAGAGGAGTCTGGAAAGTAGATGAAATTTGTTTAGGCCATTTTGCTAAATAACAAAATGTTAGACTATCTATTAGATTAGATGATTACCGTGGACTACCCAACCTAATTTTCCCAAAATGATTAGCCAAAATTTTGAATTACAGCACAAGACAAACTGGTCAACTAGTAAAATGAATGCAAAATGTGATCGCTAAGCGCATGCCACGTAACTAGTAATGCTAAGAGAGAAATTGGACCAAAGAGAACACACATATTGCAGTCTAAGGGCACAAAACCATTAAAAAGCCATGTTTAAATCCGCATGACATGAAAATTACAGAAGCCACTACTGCTTATAACTGTTCAAGTTCAACAATCTTTCTAGATGATCAATTAAAGCATGATATTTCGAAATATGTAGACTTTGAACACGACCTCTCTCTGATCTTTCCTCTTATTCAGCTTGAATATGCACACATCTCCGCGACGCAGAGAGTTTTCAGTCCGGAATTTAGAGTAACCTCCAGAGAGAAAAGATCCAGAGTTGCAGTTTGTGAAGTGCACAGGCCATGAACTATTCTCTACTTCAAGTCTTATAGTTTGCGCCTTTTGTTCCAGTCTCCTCGCAAAGGCACTTGGCAGACGCTGCGAAAATTGAAGATCATTGAAAAAATGTTGTCACTAATCGTTGAAAGTGGTTTGGCAAGGAAACAAAACCCATTTACTTAAAGATCTTAGCTATTGCTTTATGTTTACTCAGGGGAATGTAGCCAGTCTCCCACTATCAATTAAATGATATAAAGACGTTTGGTAAAAATTGAAAAACAAAAACTAACTGATATAAAGAAACTTTATAAGGGAAAATCAATTTTTGATTGAGACATATTATTAAGTACGGAAAATGCTACGTACCGCAACATAAGTACTTGTCACAATTGTTATGCAGAAGGGGTTTTTTGAAAAGAATTTGTTGGCTGCTTCGTACGCTTTGCTCTCTCTAAATCTCAATGAAGTGAGTCGCCCAATAGCTCAGTGATCTCCGGATTTGAACTTCCCAAACTTGACTGTACGCAAAGCAGTAAACAAACAGTACTAACTCATATGTTAATGAAAATTTAGATCTTGAACCTTAAGATTTATATTTCTTGGCGTAGCCTTTACCTTGAGGATTTTGAGATCTGGTCTCTTCAGCCTGGCCCAGTGGATGAATGCCAAAGTCATTATTGCTAGAGTCACTCCCTAGTGTCTTATCCTCTTCTGTTGGAGTCTGAGATCGCGTTTTTGTTTGAACCTTCGGTTTCCTCCCTCTCCGTGTGGCAAATTTGTCTCCACTGGCTGTTTTAATAACTTGACCACTGGCACTGGCTCTCACTCTCTTGTGATGTGGAGAAGATGGTGGCAGATCTTCCTCCCCGGAAGACGAACTGTCAAAGACTTGAACTGCATCACAATCACCTTCTGTTTCTTCCTGCTTGAACTCTTTAACATCACACTCATCAAGATGGGCAGGGATCAAGGGAGAAAATATTTCACAAGTAGTTATATCACAAATCGAAAGTTGGAATTGAGAATTCCCTTTATATCTGAAAAAAAGTAAGTGGCCAAAGCCTAAGGCATAATGCTTTGCAAATTCTGGCCAACCTTGCTGCAGCCGCACCTTGCCGTCCAGTTTCCCCAAACCTATTTTCCATGTTGAACCAAAGGGCGGTTTAAGAACCACCGAATTGGATAGAGACTCTCCATATAATCTCACAAACTTTTGTGGAAGTTCCTGCATACATTACAGCTAGCATTTTTCAGATACAGAATTTAGAGAAACCATCAGAAAGTAAAAGAAAAGATATTCAGTTCCTGAATAAAAAAAAGACGGATTAGGCAATGCGATAAAATTATCATAGCTTAATTACAAGGAAACTCGTGGCACTGTAGTATACAGTGCCATCTTCCTTGTGGATAAATAGGCATAAAAGTCTCGCAATATGAAGATGATATCAAAGATTAAAAAACAAAACAAAACAAAAATTAGACCACAAGTGCCCTCAGATTTTAGCTAATAAAATCTGATAATGAATTCCATAGCTGAAATATGAAATCATAACAAAGTGTATGTTTCCTTTCGAAAAAATTAAAAAAAAAAAAAAAAAAAGAATTAAAAGTTTATGTAACTAGATTTCATTCCATTTAGTATGGTTAAATGCATTAAAGAGAACCAAATCAGTTCTCTTCATCCCTCTTTTTCTTTTTGCCATTTTTTCATCCCATAAAGAAAGTAACAGAACTAGCCCAAAAAAAAATGAAAATGAAGATGAAAAGAAACAATAACAGTAACAAATAATCAAATGAAATCTCTTTTAGATTCAATGAGAGAACATGAACATGAACACAGTAAAAAACAACACCCACTTCAGCCAAAAAGTTCATAAAAGCTACTTCAAAGTAAGCACACTATATTATTGTTTCATAAAACCTAACATATGATAAAGAAAACAAAAAATATGGTGCAGATTATTTTTACATCCTTCAGATTACTAGAGTAACATTCCTTAGATTATTATCTAAAAAAAGGGGAGAAATTTGAGACTATTAAAAGCTACAGAAAATAAGAAAGATCCACAATATAGAAAGAGATTGCTTACTAGCATCTCCCTCTCAAGAGTTTCTTTGAAAATTATCCTGAAAAAACAAAACCCATTGGAGGAGGAGCCTTGCAGATTCCCAAAAGCCATTCCAGAAACAAAATTACAAAGCTTTCTCTCTCTACCACTCTCTCTCTCTCTCTAAAAAAGAGGTTCTATTTCTACTCTGGAGTCTTCAGAATACAATCCGGTCAAAAAGCCTAAGTAAAAAAGTGGACACTCTCTCTCTCTCTCTCGTCTTCTTCTGTAATAAGATTAAACAATGGTTTTCATCTA
>JAINRI010000244.1:0-27653 GCA_025413485.1 Ficus microcarpa | reverse complement strand
TTTAAGTAAATTGCTACTTTTTTTAAGGGGTAAATTACTCATTTTGTAAGTTTGTATATGTACATATATACTTTGCATATTAGGAAATTATACTATAACTTTGTTATTTGTTTGGTCACAAGTTTCATGATCTTTGGTTGTAGAAAGAAAGATGGTCTTTTGTTTTTTGTTTTATTTTTTATTTTAATATTAAAAGGTGATAAGAAAGTTGGGTCTTTTTTTTTTTTTTTTTTCCCTAGTGCAAACGCTAATTTTTTTTCTTTTTTTGAAAACAATGATAATGTTCTTATCTAATGTAACAATAAACTGTGATTGCATGTATAATTTAATAGTAATATCACACTTGACTATACTTAAAAATGTAGATTTCGAAACTCCTTACTTCCAAGTTCAAAAAAAAAAAAAAATTTAACAATAAACTGAGCACATACTTATATTAAGGAAAGTTTACTTTGTGAATTTATTTATAGTTATTTTCAATTTAGGAAACTTTTATCATATTTGATAATTTTTTGTAGCTTACTCTATTTTAAAATTTTATGCTCCGTTTGGTGAAACGGTTTAAGTTGAAATTTTTAAGTTTACGTTGATTGATTTTTAAAAATTAGATATAATTTTTATTAATTTTCAAAAAAAGACAAAAATTAAAATGAAAATTTTGAATTTAAGATGTAATGACAAACGTACACTTAATCCATTCCAATAGCTATTTTCGAACAAATAAAAAGAATAATAAATAATAAATAAAAAACCATTAGTTGGCTTTTAAAAACTCTGTAAAACAAGTCTTACACAGGGAACTTGCAAAATACATTTAAGTTCGAAGAATTAATAGAAATTCATTATACAAACAACAGATGGTAATCTGTTTTATTTTCTCACATACAATTATTCAAAATACTAATTTTTCTTCTCATGCTTTCTTGAGAATGCAGAGTATTAACTCTTTTTTTTAATTGCATTGCTGAGGGAAATTACAATTGCCACAATAAGCTTACAATAATGCCATACAAGTACATAGTGTACATCGAGAAAAGGGCTCGAGGGACGGTAGCAGCGGATCACGAACAAGCCGGGGCATCAAAGTTTGGCAACACAACAAATTTGATGGTCCTAGGAGTGATCGAGACCGCAGAGTTTTCGTTGCTAAAAGCGGGTTCCAATTTTGGGATGTCTCCATCCTTTGTGAGCTCCAATGGAGTGCCGTTCAGAAGCATTGTTTTGCTCCTCAAGCGTCCATTTGCGGGAGTCAAATGGTATTCTTCTCTGTAAAGTGGTCCATCAGATGTTTTTTGCCCGACCCATGAAACTGCTCGCTTGACACCACGGACGATGGAACTTTGGCTGTGGATGATATTCCTTAGAGCATGCAAACTGCTCAAACCGTTCTCAACGTTGAGAATGATTCAGTCTGATTCTCAAGTTGATGAGAAGTAGTGTTACACCCGCTGTATTAACAAGACGATGAAATCATCATAACTCTTGAAACATGGTGGAGGTAGGCTGGCTAGCTTGTAATCGGACAACTAAAATACTTTTTTTGTGAATCAAAACCGAAACAGGTTTAAGTTGACATGCTTTGAACAATGGACTTCATTTTGTATGCATGGATTAAAGAAAACGAAACCATCACGAAATAAGCCTTACTCTTCCTTGAACAATGGGCATAAGTACGTAGAAATGGCGAAGTGTTGGTCTTGATTGCAAGAACACCTTCTCCCATAAGTCGATGCCATAAAAGTGCGCTTTTCAGAACCAAAGACCAATCAAAACCAGATATGAAATATCAGATAACGTCATTAGCAAGTTAAATAAGGAACAATTTAACAATTCCACACCCTTGCTCTAACCTGTAGTAATCGGGGTTGGGAACAAATGTGTCCTTGTCAAGGAGACCGTAGTTCCCACCGATTAGAGACTGTCTGCAATACACTTTGGAGTTATACTGCGCTGCCATTCCGAGCTGATCTAAGTACCTTATGTTCACAAGGGAATTAAAAGGGAACGGTTGTGGTCAGTTACGTAGAGATAAGACTGGAAAAAGAAATTCCACACTATGAAAACACGAAATGCCGGAGCAATGGGGCAACAACGATTACCAAAAGCTGTCAACAAATGTGTCGGACACATCATGACCACCGCTGTTGTAGGCCCCTCCGGACTCTCCAACCCATGCAGAAGCCCAAGGACCATATTGTTTCCTTGTTTGGTCGAGATCAATGAAAGTTGATGCTGTCTTGTTCAAGTAATGGGGACTTAATATTTTATTCACAAGGTTAGGATCATCACCTGAAAACAGGATCGGAGTTGTGAAAGAGGAAAAAAAGGGTAGAAATGATAATATCCATGCACATTTTATGTATTTAACAGCCAAGTTCTAAAGATCAATTACTCGAGGCTGTGTTTCTTCCCTTCATACTCAAAACAGATCAAACAGACGGGATTGGTTTGTGAGATCGATATTTCAATGACGGTTTGCACTGAGATCGACGATTCTCTTCTGTAAGTGATTTTTCCTTTTTTTTTTTAATTTTATTTTTTAGAGTAAGCAAGAATGATTGCTACTCGATAGGAAAAGATCGAATCCTTTTTTCACTAACTATTTCAGCAGAACTCAGCTCCACCAAGGCAAAAAAGCAACAAAGAGAATATAAGTTAACCTAAACCTTTTGGAAGGACAATTTTATATTTTAAGAACATATACTCTAACAGTTGGGTACCAACGTAACCTACCTGCACCGAGATTGTAGAGGTGATGAGTAACGATGTTGACTACACCAGAACCTGTAATCTGTAGAAGGTCGGTGAACCACTTCTGTTCATAGAATCCTCCTGGTGCAACGAGTGTAGGTTTGACGCTGGACTTTTCGTATAGCTCATCGATTATCTTTCTAAGATTGGCCAAGTCTTTTCCATATTGTGCGGCACTAACCCGTGCTCCGACACCAGTTCCACACAGCTCGTTACCTAAAGTAGCACAGCACGGATAGAGGTGAAGCAAAAAAGTAATCAAAGCACAAAATAAATAGATTTTTATTTTCTCCACAGTGCCATACCGAACTCCCATGAATCTATCTTGTATCCCTTTGAAATAGTATATTTTATAAACTCGTAAGCATTACTAGAGTCCCAATCTCCTCCCCAAGAACTCTTATAGATAACATGCCTCCCGTAGAGGGCATTCAAGCCAAATGTTACGACAGCCCTGAAAACATAAGAGAAGAGTAATCAGATGGAAAAGAAAGCATGAACAGCTATTTGCAAGATAAAAAAACTTTGGTGAACAAGTGTCACAAGTCAAGATCTTTACCCTGTCTTACTGAAGAAATGGTTCAGCTCGTCCCACCTATTCATACGTAAACATCCTCTTGAAAATCCAAATAAGCCACCTTTCTGCTTTTGAAATGGGTGGCAAGGAAGTTTTAAACCTTCTACATCGTACAACACTCGGTCTTGCAAAGAACCTCCAATTCTGATCCTCAAAGGTTCGAAAGCTGTCAAGCAACCAGTCTTAGAAAAGGTAATTGAGATTAAAATACATGTCCATAAGACAACCACAATCCTTAAACTCCTTTCCTTTAATTTTTCAACATACAACTTAAAGTGGGAGATAAACAGATCTCGCGTCTCACTAATTACATCCAAAAGTCGAAAGATTTTTGAAGAGAACATGCTACGATTCGGATGATGAGTCAAAGTATTTTCTGTCCCTATTTTCAAACTAATAATCTTGGTTAATCTTTCTTTGATCCTCATTTTCTTTCCTTCTGATCATAACGAATTAGATAAAGGAAAAACATCTTCCTTTCTTCTCATTCACATTTTCTCTCCATTGCATGTTTTCCATCTCTCCTTTTCTTTCCCACTCGCCAAATGGAAGTTAGTTTCATTCAGAAAGGAATTCAGTGTTTCCCAAACAATGCACATCTATCAACACAAACTGACAAACCTTGGATCGCGTTGGCAAGTAAAGGATGGGCCAGATTCTGGGGGGAAAAAAGAAGAAGCAAACAAGAGTAGGTAAACAACATGAAATGTTATTGAAAAAAAAATAACAATAAAAAGAAGTTATTGGAAGCAAGATTTCTGAGTTCCCACCAAATTCATCACAGAAGTATACCCCCACGGACATTGGTTGTAGTTACATTTATCATGGGGCCACCAATCCATGGTGGCACAAATGAAATTTTTGTCCACTTCCGCAGCAAATTTAGTTCCATCAACTACAATTGTAGCATCTGCTGTATCTTGCAGTTGAGCGAAAATAGCAGGCAGAGAAGTCAGAAAGAGGACCAAGGCGACACAGAATTCCATCGCTGATCTGCTGAAGCAGTCCCAGCACCAACTCAACTAATTTGGCTGCAGCACAAGACGATAATATACAGAATAAGAATTGAACCTTCTCCTTCCACCTTTTCAGGTTCATAAACTGAATTAAGCTTCTCCAACCCAATCAAACCAAAAATTCATTTTCCCCCGCTATACATACATGTGCGTGTGCGTGTGTGTGTGTGTGTGTGTGTGTGTGTGTGTGTGAATATATATATCTAAGAACTGTCTGAAAACCACTGATTTGGCCTTTTCAAAACATCAGCCACATATCCAACATTAGCATTTGCAGATTCGACGAACAATCAAGTCGAAAGTAACAAAAATCAAGATCTCAAATTCTAACATAACATCGAACAAGTAATGTGTATAGGTGGACAAGAAGAGGTCTATCACAAAATCAACGGCCTTTTAACTTCCGATTCGAATAATTTGTTAAAAGAATTCAATAAAAAGACCAACAACCAGAATTCCAATTCCCCAAAACAGAAGAGATTTGGAAAGATAAGTCAACAAATAGGAGCTCAATCCTAAAGCATCTCTCCTCAGTTCACATATTTTAGATCAAAAAACCAGTGTACATTTGTTCCGAACACAAATTATAAGTCGTAATAAAATTAAACGGATAGATATAGGCTCATTCGAACGATCCTCGGCCTCGGTCTTGATTTATAGAGGAATGCAGACCTCCTAATAATAAAAATATGTCCAAATAATTCATCTCACACTTTTCTTCTCATATTTTATTCAATGACGGTAAATTTCAGCTCAACTGTCCCACTAATAACACAACATGTTCAACACGAGGACAATATCGAAAAATATCGTATAAATCCGTAATTCGTGGAACTAATCGTTGACTAATTCGAATTAATAAAAATTAAAAGGATAAACACATAATTTATTAACAACATACAACAAAAAAAAGAATTGAACTTTGCATCAAACCAGTAACAGTTCGAGAAAAACAATGTTAACCCAGATCAAAACTAACCTCAAAACCGAGAAATTCAACATTAAATCCGACACTGGAGTTCAAACTCTGGAGCCACTTCCTTCAGACAAAGGGCGAGTGATATGTCCTAGATTCCTTGCCGTGTCCGCTACAACCAAGCTCTTTCTCTCTCCTATCTCCTCTCTCTCTCTCTCTCTGCCCCGTCTCCCACTCTCACTCTCACTCCTACGTTGGAATCTGGTGCACTCGCGAACCATCCATTTAAGATTAACACTGTTTTTGATGAAATGGGTCGGTCTTAGATTTTTCGGATCTGTCCAAAAATCCAGCAAATTTGAGCTTTGGACTTGTCGGAGGTTTTAGATGTGTGACGTGAAACAGTTGAGTATCTTTTTAGGAACTGACGATAAAAAGAGAGAAAAAAAAAAAAGAGTATCTTTTTAGGAAAATGGCTAGGATTTTAAAAAATAAAATAACTAATTAAAAGGTAAATTCTATATTTAGGTACAAATTTTACATACGGTTAAATTATCGAAGTTTTCTATTTTGGACACAAAATTTAAGGACAGTCAGATTTTTTACACCAACAGAAACTAAAAGGACAGTTAGATTTTTTATCATATTTTTATCCAATTTTAGTACACATTTTCTTAGTTTACAATAATTTTCATGTAATTTGCGGACTGGGAATTTTTTTTAAAAGTAATTTCAGACCAGTTTTTTTTTTTTTTTTTGGTTAGAAAATTTCAGACCAGGTTAACCATTCTAACTTAAAACTTTAAAAATTAAACTTTTTAAACAATAATAATTATTGACTTCTAAAAAATATTAATAGTACCTATTATCATTACTTTTCATATTGAAAGCGAATATGATTGACACGTGTTGGATTTCTATTTGCTGATGCCCCAATAATATGACGTGGGCTTTGCTTTAAACAAAAGTTTTGACTGTCCCAAATCATTCCTTCCCCAGAACAAGGGGCATTGGGTTTTGCATTTTAAGTTTTGAGGGGTTTTTTTTTTTAATTTAATTTTGGGTGCCTACGATCTTTTTGTTTGACAAATTTTGACTCTTGGTTTTCAAATGGTTGTAACAATTATAGTAAAGAATTTAGAATAATACTTGTCTACTAAGTTAAGCATGTTGATTGTTATAAAAAAAAATGTTTTTATGAGTGTGAATTAAACTAATAGTGGGATTAGAGAAATAATAAATATAATGATTGGAAGCCTTGTATTATAAGCAAGACCTTTGCCACATAAACAAATACCTAAAAAATAGAAGAACCATGATAATGTTAGAAAAAACCAAGTTGTGAAATTGAAAATTGAATTTGGTTGACTCTTTTTAAGTAACAATTTTATTGTATTGAAAGCACATTTTTCAAAAATCTCTTCTTTGTTTTGCAGTTTACTGGCTAATTTGTCCTTACCAATTATCAAACTTAGGAGGTGTTTGGTGAATGAGTTTGAGTTAAGATTTTTAAATTTCAATAGTAATTTTTGTTAATTTTTCAGAAAAGAAAAAAAAAACTTTTTCAGAAAAAGACAAAAAAAAGTACAGTGTAACTTGAGTTAAACTCAAGTGCCAAACAGGCCCTTAGATCCTACTATTTTTGGTTTAAGAGGGACTTTCAGAAAACACAATATTAACATGCTTTTTTTTTTTTTTTAATAATTCAAGCGATGAGATTTGAACTAATATATCTTATAATAGAAAATTACTGTTAGAATATAATATGCAATCATTCTCTAATATCTTATTTATTTTTGGAACATGCATTACATTATTGAAAACTAATAAGATTTATTACTTGACGTCTATATTTATTTTAGGGTTCTTACAATTTTTTTGTTCCCAAAGAAAAGCATAAAAATGTGATAGTTTTGTTAGTTTTGTTTTTGTTTTTTTTTTTCTTTTCCTAAATGCAAATGATGAAAACTTTCATTAAAATGTTAGGTTAAATAGTTACTCAAGCATTGAATTTGTTTAGACTATTCGTGAAATGAATTACCTTAAATACATTTTCTTTTGAGTAATAAATTGAAATACTCTTGTTCAACAAACTGTTTTTAAAGGTAAGCATGGTAGAGTATGGCTATTCCACAAATATTCATCATTGCTTTTTCAAAATGATTTGCGGTTCAACTAATCTTTGACCAGCACCTAACAGAAAATCAACTTTTCACCAAAACCTTGAAGTTGATCATTTTCAAATATCAGAAAGGAGTTGTCTTCTGTAGACGGATATATCTGGCAATTGTAGTATTTTGTTTATAGATTCGTAATAATTAGTTGATTTACATATAACTTTCTATTTTGAATATTGTAATATGTTTTTTTTTTGGAAATTTAACGTAGTATTATTTAGATATTAATACAAATGACAAGTATCACTGAAAAATATTATATTGAAATCACTAGATTCATATAAATATCATAAACAAAAAAAAAAAAAAAAATAGTGTCGTGGCATTGAGAGGAATGTACATTAGAAGGAGAACTAATTGGTTCACGTAAAAATGTTACAAGTTCCATTGACTATGAACTTCTTTTCTTTTTTTATTTTGTTTTGTTTTGTTTTTGTTTTTGTTTTTTTTAAATAAAAACTAAGAACTTCTATATAAACATAGAATAGGAGATCTTTTGGAGAGACTTTTTTTTTTTTTTAGAGAAAATCTTACTAGTGACATTTAATCTAATGAAAAAAAAAAACAGTTAGGACAAATAAATTGTCATTGAGCATTAAAAACAGAAATTATAATTGGATAGCTTCTTTCTTTTTCCCCACCTATCTCATTCTATAGGCTATGACTGAGATTTGTTAATCTCATAACTCTCTTTTTTTTTTTTTTTTCTTGAAAGGATCATTATATTTTTTAGATGAGAAAATGGTCCATATCAATTAAAATAGAGATTGAGATAGTATTTTTAAGACATTAAACCCCATGCTATCTCCTTAGTCATTTAATCACATCCACATTAACGAAAATAAGCAAGTCATTATCTAATGTATAAAATTTATGATGTTATTAAAGTTTTTTCCCCTAAAGTATGAGCTAGTTTATGGTTTGATTAGCACAGAAATCTTTAATTGTATGGGAAACAAGTGACTATAAAATCACATATAAACATGCGTGCAACTTAATAATTAGATATTGGTAATACATTGATGTCTCTTTAATTTAGGTTATTAATAACTTTTGACGTTAGTAAACAAGTTATTTAATAGCACTTTTAGGGTGTTAAGAGTATAATCTCACGATAATTTTACATTTAACTTCATTTTAAAGTGTAAATATATGGAGTTCAAATTCCCCAACCTCTCCCAAAAAAAATCACCAATCTTAGATTAAATATATATATATATATATGTAAGGTTAGTGAATTCCAATTTTTTCCCCTTAAAAAACTAGTTTACTACAACTTAAAATATTAAAAATATACAGCACAAAAATTTACTCTCTCTTTTTTTTTTTGTAAAGAAGACAAAATAAAGAAAAATATATTTTGAATGGCAAATTAATGATAGTAAAAAAAATTTGAAAAAATGAGATCTTTCACGAATGATTAGCACCCAAAAAAAAAAAAAAAAGTCAAAAATGGATGATGATAAAGAAATGATCTTTCATGATTTCAAAATAATAAACAAAGCCATCAAAATTATCGGTCGAAGGAATGTACATTTTTTTGGGCAAAAAAACTATTTATACACAAATACACAATATATATATATATATTCCATATTTAAAATATTCTTGTCGGTGGGTCCAATGCCGACCCGTTTGTCTATCGAAAGCCGACCCATGTATCAGCAAAAACCCATGGGACAAACATACAACAATTTAAAACAACAGGGGCAAATCTGTAAAATCATCTCAATTCTTTACCGACCTTCTTGCCTCTTCATCGTTCTCGCTCACAGACGTTTGACAAATTCACACTTCACTACCACTCTTTCCCTCCTTCCCTTTCACTTCTTCCCCAAATTATAACAAACAATAATTTAATAATTATAATAATTATTCCGCCAAAAAATAAAAATAAAAACCCTAGAAAAACCATTTCCCTTTGTTTTATTCCCCCGAATTCTTTCCGTAATTCTTAATTCTCTTGGAATTCGGTTTTCTTGGAGTTTTTCTTTCAGCTCCGAGCTGTCAATTTCGCCGCTTTTTCGGAGTTTGTTTCTGATTTTTGATATTTATTCAAATTTTCAATTTTTACCATTTTCTCGATGCGTCTGAATTGGAAATTCGAGACTTTGCGTAAGTTGAAGAATTTTGTCTAATTTTGCATTGCTGGTACAAAATTTTTCGTAGCTTTTGATAGAAATGATAAAAGAATAATATATTTTTTCCGAATTAAAGTTATGTGGAATTTCTGGGTTTGGAGATTGATGATTTTGGTTTGATCAAGTTTTGGGATGGAGAACAGTGAAGAAGCAGTGGAAGATCAAGGCTCTGGATGGTTCGAAGTGAAAAAGGTGATTTTTTTTTTTTTCTTGTTTTGTTTTCGTTCATCCATTAATTTTCAATTCTTAAATTAGGGAAAAAAAATTTTTTTTTTCCTTTTTTTTTTTTATTTTTGTGAATTACCTTAGTAAATGCAACTTCTGAATTTTACTGATTTTCTGTTGAAACTACGATGCTTTCGTTATAGGCTTACATGGGTGGATTTTATTTTCCCTTTAAAAACTTATCTTACCAAAAAAAAAAAAAAAAAAAAAAGTCTCTTGAAACATATACAGAGAAAATTTAATATCAAATTTTGGTTTTTTTTAGCAAATGAAATATCTACAGCTGCACATATTGTGAAAATTGTGCATTGATTTTGAGTAGTTATTTTGATATATTTAAAATGAGAGAACAAGAGAATCCTCTGATAGTTTCTTCTGTGAATAGATGATATATTGAACTAGTTTTCGACAATGATGTTGTTTTGTGCGTGCATTTGCTTTTGGACAGAAACATAGAAATAGTTCGAAGTTCTCCCTACAGAGTTGGGTTGGAGGATTTTCAGGAAGAAATGCTTCCGGCCCTTTTTGTGGCCAGTCCTCATTAAGTGAAAACAATGGAAATTCCCGTGACAAGCGGAGATATCAGCATCCGAAAGGAGTGGATAATTATGCTGTTCATAGTCCGAGAAGCATTACAAGTTTGGCTGCCACTGTGTCAAATGAAGACAAGCAAAATGTGCGATATTCTGATGAACGTGTTGTTAAGCCAAACACTGAATGTCCTAAGCCATCCCCTCCGGGTGTAGTAATTTCGAGTGGCGGAAATAAATATTTTGAGAAACTTCCTCAAAAAGATGAGGCTGATGTGGTTCATAATAGTAACAGAGGTCGGCTAGAGGATAATGGAGTGCCGCATCCAGATAATTCTAGTGGAGCTGGAATAAAGTTTGGTGCTATTGAAGAGGATAATTTCATGGTTTGTAGGGATAGTGAAAAGGATAGAAATTTGGTTTCTTGTGTATTTTCGCATACAAGTTCTCAAGAAAACAAATCGCTGGCTGCATCTGCACCTGCACCTGCAGTTGCTGTTTCTGATCAGATGCATCCGGTAACTCCTAAGGGCCAACAGCATGTTGATAACCATAAAGATTTGGACGAAATAACGGTTGAGAATGTCAAAACACCAGTCGTCAGTGAAAATACGGCTGATGTTTCAAATTGTGATGATATCCAAATTGACCACGTAGAATCAGTGATTGAACATTGTGTAACCGATGGTAGTTCTTCTGGTGTGGAGGCTGAGGTTATGGTGGAAGTTCAGGATCCTATAGTTACAACTGAGGCTGGCGATCGAGAAATTCCTGGAGCATCCAAGACAAAAGGGGATTCAGGAAAAGCAGTTCTGATTGATTGCAACCCTGAGTCAGTCCTTGCTGGCAATAGTGGACCTAAAATTTCCGAAGAACAACTTGCCTCCATGGTATCTTTGGGAGACCCTGTGGTTCTTGTAGATGGTGATACCATACAGGATAATACATCAAACACTCGGAACGTGAATACCCTAGGAGAATGTGACACAGTTGAAAGCAAGGAGCGGTTTAGGCAGCGGCTTTGGTGCTTTTTGTTTGAGAATCTTAATAGGGCTGTGGATGAGCTTTATCTTCTCTGTGAACTAGAATGCGACGTGGAGCAGATGAAGGAGGCCGTTCTTGTCCTTGAAGAGGCTGCATCTGATTTTAAAGATCTAACAGCTAGAGTGGAAGAGTTTGAAAGTATGAAAAGGTCGCCTTTTCAGCACAATAATGGGGCATCGATCAACTTGAAGAGTGACCATCGCAGGCCTCATGCTCTGTCATGGGAGGTAAGCATGCTAACATATTTTCATTACCAATATGACAAATTAGATTCAAATGTTAAGATGCATATAATTTCTGGGGTCTAATTTTTTAGCCAAGAATGGTAGAGCTTGCGTTGTGCTATTAGATGTTTCTTGTACGTTTGTTTCTGAATTCTTTAGGGATTCTTACAAAGCAACAAACATTATAATTGCCTTCAAAATATGGTTTTAGCCTTTTCCCTTGGTTTTTTATTTATATTTATTTATAACCTGTTTTGAAAATTAAATTGCAAGGAATTTGTTTGCTAGGAGTGAACTAAATAATGGCATTCTTATCCTCCTTTTTTCACGTGAACTAATATCTTGTAAAATAATGTTTGTGGTTGTGTAGAAAAAAAGTCTTTGTTTTGTATCTAGTTTGAACTATTTGATCGTAACGTGGCTGGTCTGTTCATTGTCTTATGGTGGCTCTGTTTAGGATGCTTGAATATTCATACGAAAATTACTAATTGCATGGTAAAATCTTGATATACCATAATGGTTTCAGCATCTACTAGCTTGCGTGTAATCTATCGTTTCACACTTTAGATTTGGGAGTGAATTTGTTTTAGCACTTTCTACTTTTTCCTAGCTCTCTAATATAAAGAATTTTAGCTTATTAATGTTGGTGCAGGTGCGGAGAATGACAACTTCAGCACACAAAGCAGAGATACTTTCTTCATCTCTTGAAGCTTTTAAGAAAATTCAACGAGAAAGAGCTACCTTACGTCAAACTAACGATGCAAAAATCTTTCTAAATCTCCAATCTGGTGATGGTCTTAAGAAGGCGTCTACGGAAAGTGCTGAAACATCCACTGTGAAAGATTTGACAGAGGACGCGAGCATAGAACAGCAGAATGCTAAATTAGTTGGTTCCAGCAAATTAAAAACTGTACAAAATGGGCATGTCTCTCTGCAGCTTTCATCCTCGAACGTCATTACATCTAAATTACCTTCCAGGGACAATGCTGTGGCTGGAAAGAATAAGAGAGAGCAACCTGGATCTGAAGCAGAGAAACTGCTTCCGAAGAAAGTTAAGACGTTAGTGGGAGGTGTTTCTGAGAAAAATCCTAAGGTGACAGATCATTACAAGAGACAAATCTCTCAGTTCGAACAAGATAAGGAAAAGGAAAAGAGAAGTTCAGCTCCTTGGAAATCCATGGATGCATGGAAGGAGAAGAGGAACTGGGAGGATATACTTTCATCTTCTTTCCGTGTCTCTTCCCGTGTTTCACATTCGCCAGGCATGAGCAGGAAAAGTGCTGAGCGTGCACGTATGTTGCATGATAAGCTAATGTCTCCGGAAAAGAAGAAGAAAACTGCAATGGATTTGAAGAGGGAGGCAGCAGTAAAGCATGCAAGAGCTATGAGAATCAGGAGCGAGCTAGAGAACGAGAGAGTTCAAAAACTTCAGAGAACCTCAGAAAAGTTAAATAGGGTCAGTGAATGGCAGGCTGTTAGAAACATGAAGTTACGAGAAGGAATGTATGCCCGACAACAACGCAGTGAGTCTCGGCATGAAGCTTTTCTTGCTCAAGTTGTGAGGAGAGCTGGCGATGAGAGCAGCAAAGTTAATGAGGTTCGTTTCATTACTTCTTTAAATGAGGAGAATAAGAAGCTTATGTTGAGACAAAAACTTCATGATTCAGAGTTGAGGAGAGCCGAGAAACTTCAAGTAATGAAATCAAAACAAAAAGAAGACATGGCCAGAGAAGAAGCTGTATTAGAGCGCAGGAGACTCATTGAAGCTGAGAAGTTGCAGCGTCTTGCTGAGACACAGAGGAGAAAGGAAGAGGCGCAGGTTAGAAGGGAAGAAGAACGCAAAGCATCAAGTGCAGCACGTGAGGCAAGAGCTTTGGAACAACTTCGTAGAAAGGAGGAAAGAGCCAAAGCTCAACAGGAAGAAGCTGAACTTCTGGCCCAAAAATTGGCCGAGAAACTTAGTGAAAGTGAGCAACGTCGTAAGTTCTACCTGGAGCAAATACGGGAAAGAGCTTCTATGGATTTCAGGGATCAATCTTCACCATTACTGCGGCGATCTCTGAATAAGGATGGTCAGGGTAGATCTACGCCAACTAACACTGGTGAAGATAATCAGGCAAGCGGTTTGTCAGGTTTAGGAAGTTCTACTCTGGTGACAAGCAACGTTGCCTTGCAACATTCAATGAAACGAAGGATTAAAAGAATTCGACAAAGGCTTATGGCTCTAAAATACGAATTTCCTGAGCCTCCTGTTGGTGCTGAAAATGCTGGTATTGGGTACAGAACGACAATGGGAACTGCAAGGATGAAAATTGGGAGATGGCTTCAAGAACTTCAAAGACTTAGGCAGGCGAGAAAAGAAGGGGCCGCAAGTATTGGGCTAATAACTGCTGAGATGGTCAAGGTATTTTCTTCTAGGACTATCAGCACGTTTTTATACTTTTTTTGCCAGAAATTTGACATATATGAACCACAATATTTTAAATATGAAAGTATTCACATCGATGTAATGCGTGAAATGGTTCTACCGCTAACAAAAATATTTTATAAATGCTTGTTTTATTTATCGTTTCATATAGTTGTATGAAATGTGATATAATTGTTTTTTAACTCACTTTTCTCTCTTGGAATTAGTATTTGGAGGGAAAGGATGCTGAACTGCAAGCTTCTCGCCAAGCTGGTCTTATTGACTTTATAGCCTCTGCCCTGCCCGCCTCTCATACGTCAAAACCTGAAGCCTGCCAAGTGACAATACATCTTCTAAAGCTTTTGAGGGTGGTATTATCTGTGTCTGCTAACAGGAGTTATTTTCTCGCACAGAATCTCTTACCCCCAATCATTCCGATGCTTTCAGCTGCCCTCGAGAACTATATAAAGATTGCGGCATCTCTAAATCTCCCTGGTAATACGAATTTGCCTTCAAGCAAAACTTCAGCCGAAAATTTTGAGTCAATATCTGAAATTTTGGAAGGATTTCTATGGACTGTGACAACAATAATAGGTCACATAAACTCTGAGGAACAACAGATTCAGATGCGTGATGGCTTGCTAGAGTTGTTGACTGCGTATCAAGTTATTCACCGTCTGCGAGATCTGTTTGCTCTTTATGATCGGCCCCAGGTGGAAGGGTCACCATTTCCTTCTTCAATTCTCTTGAGCATTTATTTATTGGTGGTTTTAACATCCGGGCCTGAAACAAATTCGCTGATTGATTGGGAATCTTTATATACTGAAACATTAGCACAGAATGGAAGTCGAGACCCGAAATTTGCAGAATCTGCAGATACTGGATTTCCAATTGATAACTGCACGAATACTAGACCTCAATTGCCTACGCTAAATGGTAGTAAAGTTGTAAATCTACCAGGTGTACCAGAGGATACACCATTAGATGAGTCATATGAGGTGGAAAAAAATGTTGTATCAGAATCCATCCTTGTGGACAATGAAAAGGAGAAGACTAATTGTTTGGTTGATCCAGATAAGGCTGCTGCGGTCAAATCAGGTGATCCAAAAGAATCTGAAAAGATTCAAAGTGAAGAGACGGCAAAGTCTTTTCCACCTCTGAAGGATGGTAAAAACTTGGTGGATGGTGGTGCAGAAGAAAAGAACGAAAATGTTTTGAACCTGGATCAACCAGTGGTGTTTCTTCTCTCTGCTATTTCGGAAACTGGGCTCGTCAGTCTCCTTTCTGTGTTGACCGCTGTGTTACTGCAGGCAAACAATAGATTGTCTTCTGAACAGGTAATCATTCATATAACTATATAAGTAGTTTTTTTTTTTTTTTTTTTTTAATTATTATTTTTTATTTTTTTGTAAGAGATATCATAAAGATGAATTAGTAGTAACAAAAGATAAAATAACATGAGTGCCCAGTCTATGGAGGATTCAACTTCTGTTTCCATTTATTCCTGTCTCCCTTTGACACGTCAGTTCAATTACACATCAAATCATGTCAATTAAAAGGCCATTTTAGGCATAATATTATTGGAGGGACACGTAAAGGAACACAAGTAAGGGACATATTAGCCGAATCTATCTATGAAGCTGCATTTCGAGTGACGAGCCATACTTGGTCAATTTGTAATTCTAATTTGTTTTCTCAATTGATATTTTTGGATTATTTCTCTTGACAATAACTTCTCTTCATGTTCGCTTGGAACGCCTGCTTGCTGCTCGTCTTCTTTTCTCCCGTTTCTCTATTTTCTTTATTAATGAGTTGTTTTGTTTTTCTATATATGAGGAGTTATTTGATAAGGACCTGTGACGTCCATAGTAACTTTTTTCTTTTTGCTTCAGGGATCTTATGCCCTTCCATCGAATTTTGAGGAGGTGGCAACTGGAGTTCTGAAAGTGTTGAACAATTTGGCTCTTTTGGATCTTAAATTTTTGCAGAGAATGCTGGTGCGTTATCCAATTTTACATCGGATACTGGAGATTTGTCGGTTTAATTATGGTTTATAAATTTAGACTCAGTTTAACACTGGTTCCCCACAACACCCCCTTCCCTCTCTTTCCCCTGCTTGGTTACAGGCTAGGCCAGATCTGAAAATGGAATTTTTTCATTTGTTGAGTTTCCTCCTTTCTCATTGTAACAGCAAATGGAAGGCAGCTGGTGATCAGGTGATTCAATCCACCCTGTTATATCTATTACCTCAAGATTAAGCAGTGCAATACACTGGGCTATCTTTTCTTCTTCTTTTGTCTTTGAATGTCTATTGATTCTTGAATTTCTATTGATTCTTGAATAGCTGTAATGTGTCTCAGGTTGGTATGCTTCTCCTTGAATCGTTGTCTCTTCTTGGTCACTTTGCATTATTCCACCCTGGTAATCAAGCTGTTCTTCGATGGGGAAAGACGCCTACTATTCTACACAAGGTCAGTTATATCTTTACTTTTGCATTTTGTTCCATCTTGAAGCTTTATTGATAAAACCTGACTGCCGTGTTGGATGAGATCAGATATGCGATCTACCATTTGTGTTCTTCAGCGATCCTGAGCTGATGCCGATCTTAGCTAGCACACTGGTTGCTGCCTGTTTTGAGTGTGAGCAGAACAAGGGTGTAGTCCAGCAGGAAATCAGTACAGATATGCTGCTATCCTTGTTAAGATCTTGCAGAAATATGTGCACGCTTCGATCGAGTCCAAACACAGACAGTTTCCCTGTAAACGAGTCTGGTGATAATCAGATTAATGGAGAACATAAGAAGGTTCAAGGTGATGGCCCCCTTAAACCCAGCCGTCACAACTCGAGAAGCTCTAGGAAGAATGGTGCTTCGGGAAACAGTATGAAGAATGGCAAGTTGAGAAATCAAAGGGACTGCAAAGCAATAAAGAGTCATGAAGAAACGGCTACAGCTCTGAAGCCCAACATGCCGGTTTCAGAAACTTCCTCCATGATGTTAAATTGTAGATTACCTCTCAGTTTCATCGATAAGGCGGAGCTCTTCTTTTCATCTGGGACCTCTAGCATAGCTGATGAAGTATGAAGTCTACTGCAGTTGGAACTGTTTTAGCACGTATTACGCTACTTGAAATGGAAATGACAGCTGAAGTTCGTTAATTTAAGACACTCGATTACGAAGTTTTGGGCAGTAGTTTTTGACTCTGACACTGCGGCAAACACGACTTTGACAGGTACGTAGTACTCATACTTAGTACTTGGTATAGAGATGGAGGCAGGTTATAATTTGTTAAGAATGAATACGAAAGTCACAAGCGAGTTTGTGGGGTTTCTCGAGCCGAGCCATGTAGGATCGGAATTTTCCACTGTAGTTAGTGTCCAATCTGCATTCTTATGCAGCACTTTGTATTGGTCTTTTTCCCTGCTAATCGTCACCACGAGTCCAAATGGGCAATGGTGAGGAAATATCCCTGTACCACAGGCCTTGCGATTGTGTACTGAATCGACAGTGATGCTAATAAAAACACTTTCTATTTGGTAAATAAATTAAAGGATGAATTTTTGAAATTCTCTTTGAATTTTACCAATGTCTTTCGAACTTTGATTCGTATGATTTGGTCTTTGACTTTTAAAACGACCCAAAACAAGTCCCTGATCAATAACGAAAATAGACACGTGATCATCATCTGTGATTTAGTAGGAGCTAGTTTTGTAATTTAACATATTAGGAAACCGATTTTGCCTTTTCCCGCGAGATTTTAATAATCAGAATAATATAAGGATTAGTTTAGTATAGCTTGGTAGATCAGGAACTTGGTTTGATAGGTTTGAAGAAGTGGGGAATCAAAATAAGAATATTGGAACCCTTGTGTAAATGCTTGGCTATCAAAGAAAGAAAAAGAGCAAAGCATCAAAGACTTTTCTAAACATAAGCTATTTTAGGTCCGGTTCCTTTTAGAGAAAATTACTTAAATAACCCTACTTTTTTTAATCTATTGATTGATATGACTAAAATTCCTTATTTTTAATCAAGATGATACAAATTTTAATTAACTTTAGTTTAATTTTTATGTCATATTGGTCTATTATTAATTTTTTATGTCATATTGGTATAATGGTCTTCAAATTTATGCTGTTCAGATCCAAATCCTCTATTCAATTTTTGATATCTCAAATGGTGTCTAATCAATAAATTTATGCCACGTCATCTGAAAAAGTTTAAAATGCTTTATAACTAATTTTGTATATCTTAATATCTAACTTTGTTCAATGATGTGTCAAAATGTAATTTGTTAGACATTATTTGGGACATCAAAATAGGACAGAAGATGTCAATCCCTTCTTAAGAATGACAGCTATTAGCAAAATAAGCACCTTCAGGGCCCGTTTGGTATTGTTTTCATTTGTTTGAAAATGAATTTCGTTTTGAGAAAATTATCTAAATAACCATATTTTTTTTCATTTCCTAACCAACATGACACAAATTCCTCATTTTTTACCAACATGATATAAATTTAATTAAATTTAGTTTAATTTTATATCATATTAGTCTAATGTTAATTTTTATATTATGTTGGTACAATAATATTTAAATTTGTGTCATTCTAATGATTTTCCCTTTTGTTTTTGTTATGAAAATAAAAATAAGAATACCTTGAGAATGATGTTGAGATCTTTTTTGAATTGTATTTGATTATGTTTTTAGAAATATTGATTTAGGTATAAGAAAAAAGTGAATTGCATTTGGGTATATTTCTAAAAAATATGTCAAGTTATACAACCTTAAAAATGAAAAGGAAAATAAGAAAACAACTTTTAATATGTTTTTCTTTCACAAAAACCATTCTCAACACTTTTTGTTTTCGTTTTCGATGTCAAAGCATTTACTAAACAAACACTATTTAGGAAACGTTTTCATTTTCGCTCCTCAAAATGCGTACGGAAACATTTTCAAAAACAATCGGAAAGGAACCAAATGGGCCTGTTTCTCCACCATTCGACATTTTCTTAGGACTTGTTTGGAATATCAATTAGAGTTAGAGTTTTAGAGGTTTTTTCGTTTTTAAATTTGAAATAATTTAATGTTTGGAATTATGTATTTGGTTGATATGTGAATTGAAAATGAATGTGTGTTCAAAAAAATATATAAATATAGATTTTTTTTTGTTCTTCTCGTCGTTATGAGTAATTAAACATAACAATCATCTCATTTTAACTTGAAATGAAAAAGTTATACATTTTTAAAATTTGAGTTTTTTAAAAATGAAATAAGAAAAAAAAATGCAAATTTGAAATTGAGTTGTGAAAACAAACGACTTAAAAAAAAAAAAAAAAAAAAAAAAAAAAAAAAACTCCAATCGGACTTGAAATGATGATTTCAAAAAATATTATACAATCACCTCAACTCTCACACGCTGCACACGTGGCCTTCTCGTCCAAAAAATAATAACAATAAAAAAGGGCATTCTTGTAATTATAATTTCAAAGTGCGGCGTGGGGGATCAAATTTGTGCCGCATATCGTTACAAGACCTAAGACATTAAATAATAATAACAATAATAATGATAATAATAATTAATAATAAATTAATTCTTCTTAAAAATTTTCAAGATTTTCGATTATAGCATAAATTTTGGCCATTTTAGTAAACGTGCCAAAATGCAGCTAGAAAGACAATCCTATAGATACGAAGCTGCTTATCAATATTACACTTTTGCCATTAACATTCACGTGGAGGAAACACACATTATGAAAAAGGCTTAAAACAATGCCTACGAGGAAAATGGCTAACAAACTGATTCAAAATGAAATTAGTAATTCAGTGATAATATTAGACGTCAGATTGCAGTACTTGTGATTCAAGTTTACTGCGAGGCAAACGTAGCGGTACTGGTGACAGGAGGCATGACTAAAAATGTTATACTGTTTTTTAAGAAAAATTAGGCTGAATAATATTTTTTAATCATCTAATATAATAAATGATCTAACTTTTTTTTATTTAGGAAAATTGCCAATTGTAATTTTTCAGATTTGATCAATTAGTGATTGACTATAAAATTTAATAATTGACTATAAAGTTTGATGATTTACGTTATGGTTAATCAAAAATTGACTGTAAGTCAATGAAGTCAATCATTGATTAACTATAAGACAATCAATTATAATGATTGATCATTTAAAAAAATGATATTTTAATTAACTTGTAAAAACTTCAATTATTTATTTAAAAACTTCTTAAAAAAGGCTATTTAGCTTTGAAAAAAAAAAGAAAGAAAAAAAAAGTAATCTATTTAATCCACCGCCTTGGGAAAGGCTTGTTTGTTTATCATTCTTATCCAAACTTGCATTTTGCACCAAGGTTGCCTAATGTCACATTTATGTGTTAATTGTCTAACGTGACATCTTGTACAAGGTTGTCCAACTTTGCATTTTTTTTAACCCGATTGCCTAACCTTGTAATTCGTACTCCCCAATACTAGGTTTCCAACCTTGCTGCCCTCTCTTACTTAGTTGCCCAACCTATTACAAACTTGCCCCCACTCTTTCTTGTTCAATTACCCGAACTTCGTACAAAGTTGTCTAAACTTGTTCCTTGTATGATAAGGTTGTCCATGTACAAGGTTTTTCCTTTATTCGGATTATAAATAGCTACTTTAAAATCAGAATCTCAATCGTAATTTTATGCATGACTTCATCAAAGGTGTAGAATTGAAATCATTCACCCACAATTAAAAAAAAAAAAATTTAAAACACCATAAATATAACATATACCACAAATCTAATAGAGTACACAAGGACATAACACTTCCATTACCCATCACTCTCCTAAAAACACAATACAGCTACGAGCCATCTTATCAATACAGAACTTTTAAAAATGAAAGTAACCCTGAAACGACTTTGAGAAGATCCAATCACCATCGCCACTCTCGGCGGTCATGTTTACGACTCGGACCCAGAGTAAAAATTTTCCCGGAGTCCATGTTCTAATAGTATCCCACTTTGCTATTTATTAGTTTGCTATTTACTTTAATTTTGTAACCCTGGGAACAATTTTAAAATTTTCTTCTATTATTTAATATTTTACATTTATAGCCTTCACAAATTGATATTTCAAACGAAAGTAGAACAAACTACCCCGTGCAAAAAAATAAATAAATAAAAAGACAATAATCTAGAAGCGACTACAAAAACCTAAGAACAGCATCAAATTGGAGAAAGAATGAAAGAAAGAAAGGAAAAAACCTTGAAAAACGACAATGACCTGACAACGACATTTTAAAGAGGAAAAACGACAGAAATCTGATAAATAAAACAAATTTTTAAAGCGACATCAACTTTAAAGGGATATTAATCTAAAACGACAACTAGCAGATAAACGACAATAACTTAAAGGCAGAACCAGAACACTACAATGTAATGTGAAACATGAACTTGACAAAAGACGACCACCAAATTAAGACAATAACCTGAAAACGACAGAAACATTATACGACGGCCTAAGAAAACTTGGGACAAAATAATGTAGAAAACTTGCCTTATAAAAAAACTCTGCTTTGACCCTGATGTCACGAGGCCTAATCCTTTAGCCAATCTCGCTCACAGGTAAAAACCATGTCTTCACTTCACACAAGGGTTCAGTCATAGGATTTTCACCTCTAGCTTCTTAAATGCAAAGATAATCAAACTTTCCCATAAGAGAGAACAAGAGCCGCAAACGGAAAGAGCAATAAAACCTGTTTGCTCTTTTCATGTATGATATGACATGATATGATGATTAATGAAAGAAAGAACTACTCATTCAAGCCATTCCGTTAACAAAACGACCTTTACAATTACATTAAAATGTACATATAAAAGAAATTTTAGTTACCAATTGTCTACAACTAGAAATTAGAGTTCATATTGAATGAAAGGAACTGTGTTTCACAACAAAAACCAGGCCCAGTGGTCAAAAAATCCAGGACGGCTCAACACATTCCAGGCGGAGTGTATCGATCCTGAAGATGAAGATGTGCTTTCTGCTCCATTTGTATACACATCCCAGAATATGCTCTAAATTATTAGCACTATCTATTTAACTGGGAATGTCGGTTACCAAAAAAAAAAAAAAAACATATGGGCATGAGGGATGTTTTGCTAAAGCAGCTGTGCAATTACCATACGTTCTTTTTCTTTTATTCTTCTTTTTTTTTTTTTTTTTTGACTCGTATAGTGCTGAGAAATTATGTATTGTCTGTAGATAATGGAATTTCCTTACTGGTGATAGACCTTTCACTTCCAGCATCCGTGTTATTTCCTGAAGAGTAGGCACTCCCAGGTACCTCAACTAAAAAGTCATCCTCTAATACATTCTTTCTTGTCTCCAAATGCCTTTGGTCCTGAAATTTTTACGTCTAATAACGTTAGAAGACTGGTTTTTGGCACGCAATCATAGTTCGAGCTACATCTCCAGAATAGTGATTTCATAATATAGTAGAGTTGTACTTGGGAGATAAAAGATTGATAGAGCTTGCTATATTTGTTAAACGTGGAAATGTTTCATTCAGGACTAAGCTTGGAGGAACAAATGCAGCTAAGCATGAAAGCAGAAAGAGATCTGTGCTCTGAGACTGAGAACAAACCTTTGCATTAGTGCCAGTTTGTTCATTGTTTTGAGCTTTTTTAAGGCTGTCCATGGCAGCTTTTAGCTGTTTCTTAGCCTTGGCCCTTGCCAAGCGTCGGTCAGCACATTGAGCCTTTGTCACATCATAATGACAGGCCACGCAAAGTGTTCTCATGTTCTCTAGCATGCATTCACCTACAACATTTTCAGATAAATATGAGTTTCTAAGAAACGAGTTACCAAAACAAATAGAAAAGGAAGTAACTTGTTTGTATTTCACTCAAAAAGAAGGCTCTTAGCTAGACATGGGCAGTCATTCACTAGTACTAGTATGGCTTGACAGAATGCACAGTTCTGCAATCTAGTGGCTTGGAGACCATTTACGTAGACCTGTAGTATAATATGTTGAGATTGTACCCTACCTCCACCTTGGTACACCGGAACAATGTGGTCTGCATGCCATGAGTTGCCCTCTACTGGATCCTTAACAAGCTTGTCGAGTCTGCAATGTCATAAACTGGATTTCAGGAGATTATTCCAAATTGAAAGGTAAAGATGAGGAAATTTAGGTGAGATCCAATGTAGATCCGAGAAAGTTCTGAATAAATAATGAACCGTCAATTCATATCTCGTCCCCCATGTTGCAAATAGAAAAAAGGGGGAAAAAAAATCAACTCACAAGTTCTTCCGGCTCGCTATTCTGGGCGCAACTTTCTCTATATACTCTCTTCGCATAGCCAATGATAGAGGTCTTATGTGCTCCACAAGCATATGACAGTCTAATTGACAATTTGTGCAAATACCGTTCTCTAGTTGAAAAAGTTCCTGGATATTATTCAATACTTCAGTGTTTGAAATAATACATTGCAACAAGGAAGGAAAACAATAACCTTACAGCGTTAAGAATTTTATTTGAAATGCCAGAAAGCACAAATACGAAGGGCAATGGAGGCAAGTATAAACTCAACATAGCTGACCTGTCGGAGGGATCTGTTACTAGTTCTAATCCGATATTCTTCATAGCATCCAAGATTACAGAAAAGATCCTCAAAAAATTCAGGTGCCTTTGCGTTGCTACTCCTGAAGGTAAAAATATTTAACTCTACCGCAAATACTTGTTACAGGCTAGCAACAAAATAGATAAGTAGGACTTACTTGCATGGTGCTTGACAGAGTTTACAAAGTGGTTCATCAATCAAGGTCCAACCTTGAGTGTACTCCTTCTCCTTTTTTCCATACCCAGTACGCAGATGAACCTTTTTCCATACAGCATCCGGTGGCAGCGGTTGGCTAATCTCACTCAAAGGAGTGCGGCGGCGTCTGCTTCCAACCTTAAGCACTCCCTGTTATAGAGCACTAATATGTTAACAAACACATTAATACAACTGATTGCACAATTACAACATAGAATGGACACATGGGAACGCAAAAAGACAACAGCCAATCGAAGGTCAAACACCAAAGGGAAATCTGAAAAGATTTTATTTTATTATTATTATTATATTTTTAAGAGCCGAGTAACAGAGTTAGAATTCAATATTTCAAGTAAGACAATTACTTACCCCACTTTTGTGGTTAACACCTTCATTCAAGTAGGACAGCTCTACTGTTAAAGGAAGTTGCAATGGTTTTCCAATTAACTTCTTTTGCTCGACAGGCCTCAGCTTATTCCACTCCTTGCTGAATGCCAAAGCAGCATTCCTATAAACTGGGTTGTCCTTGACGGAGTTTAAATTTGTTTTCTTTTCATTGTCAGCAGCAGATGAATTTAGAGGCTCTAGTTCCTCGACTCTAAAATTCTCAAATAGTGGTCTTGGTCTTGTATCTTTCCCCGAAATGCAAGAATACAAGTGGATCCTACCAGTATATTGGCTTACCTAAAAACATAGAATGACAAGAATTAGTAAGATTTTGTGCAAGCAATCCTATGAACACCACACTAAACAGACAGCAGGAGACACAAGATGATACAAATAAATCCAAGAGCAGATTATTAGTAGTGCCCGTGATAAACCATTTATCGGTATTATTATTATCATCATAACCACAACAACAAAAAAAAAAAAAAAGAAGGAACTTCAATGTGGTAAGACGTGGAGCATATGACAAACATAACCACAAAAGCTACCAGGTTAGAGCAAGGAACAATGGAATCCCATTAGTAATTATGAAGGTTTTACCTCAAATCGCAAAAAATCTACCGGGTTAGAGAACCCTTCATTAACTTTAACTGTTTCATCTCCTTCCACTTGAGGGGAAACCATTTTTCCCTGCATTAAATAATCTGTTAGACCATCCTCCATTTGTAGTTGATTTAACAAAATAATCTTTGGAGGCAATACGCAACTAAATTGTACTTTTTATTTTTTGACTATTGCATTCACAAACCTCATCCAATTTGAACAAAGATTCCCTGCCAGCGTTTCTGGTTTTACTTTCAGAAACGTTTTCTCCCAACTTTCCCTCTGAAACTGAACCCTTATTAGCGTCAACACTACAAGTTACCATGGCCTGTTTCACACACATGTGAGCATGGATCCACCCACATAGAAGATAGAAAAAATGAATTCAGAAAAAGGGAAAAAGTTCCAGTAGGAAAAAGGTACGTACATAGAAAGGAAATTTTCGTAGATGTCAACTTTACCTCAACAAGATAACTGTCTGCTTTTGCTGAACTTCCTTCTACATTAGTGTTTTCTTCATATCTCGGTGTCACCTCATCCACAAACTTGTGATTTGTTTCGGACGGGTCTGTATCCTTCAGTAGGCTGGAGTTTTGAAATTCCAGTGGTCGAGCAGACAGCTCAGCAGGCTCCTTAACTTCCAAAATCTTATTCTTATCTTTAGGGCTACCCAATTTACAAGATGTCTCTAGAAAGGAAATATCTTCAACCTGCCCCCATAGATATGATGCCAACTCTTTTAGAACAAATGTAAAAATGTAACACTTTCTATATGTGTACACATGTATATCTGCATGTCTGCATGCGAGCGCGCACGCGCACGCGCGCGCACACACACACACACACACACACATGTAAAGCTAAGGTTAAAATAAAAACAAAGTGATATAAGCTACCGAAGAAAGAACTTGGGGTTTTACGTTATCCTCTATTAATCTCGTGGAACAACAACGTTGATTAAACAAAAATTATAAGAAAATCAAAGGATTCCGAAGAAGATGAAAAGGGTATCCTATTTCTCCCTTAAGAAAACAAATTGGAAACGTAATGTCAGGTCATGGTAAAGTACCACATGTAGTGGGGAATAAGCAAACTTCCAACTAGAATTCCTATAATTTTCAGACAATATGAATAGATGTTGCCTGAAACATTTGTGCTCGGAAGAGCATTTCAGTAGTAAGCAGTAAACAAAGTTCAGTAAAGAGGGCAGAAAAGGAGGAACAAAAACCTCTATCACTTGTATTGCATCATACTTTCCATTGGTTGTAGAGGAGACGCGGCGCAAGCTCCTGTTTAAGCTTCGCCAATGCGACTCATCGGCAGTATCCTGCAAAGTGGTACTAAACATTACGTTGCATGTCAAAGAAAAGTATGTCTGCAAATCTTACACAATGAACGGAAGAAGAACCTTTGCACAAAAGATATAGATGTTGACTGCATTCTTTTGCCCTCGCCTGTGAGCTCTATCCTCAGCCTTTAAGAGTTTAGAAGAAGCATATGCATCAAAAAAACAGAAAAGTCCGAAAAGGGGAAACCTAATATGATCCATGATACAACTTGTAAATTGGAAAGGAAATTTCATAATTTAGTTTTCTGATCTCTTTTCAGATTTTGTTGAACCAGGAGGAAGTTTTGTCATCCTCTGTTTTCTTTGTAAGTTTTGCATTTTTGTTCTCCTGTTTAAGAGATTAACGTATCCTATGCTTTTCCTTCTGTACTTCACGGTTTCTAATAAGAATTTGCTTGTCTCGGAGGGGAGGGGGAGGAAAAGGTTAGTTGATAAACTTGTTCAAACTCGTCAGAAGTGAAAATATTGTCGAGCTGCTACACAGCTGTATTAGGAAAATTAGGAAAGTTTCCTGATTTCTAGTTTCCTGTTTTTCTAATTTTCTAGGCTGATTTGTTAGCTGTAATTAGTTTCCTTTTTTGTAAAGATCTTGTTGCTAATTTAGGGCATTAGACCGTGTATATAAGACACCCAATGTAACCTATTCAAATAATATACAGAATCAATTATTCTCACATGGTATCAGAGCTTTTGGCTCTTTCTTGAAGCTGTTTTTTCTCTTCTGGCCGAATTCCTTCTCCCACCACAAATCATCCTCCAAAATCATCCCACCAGATCTGTTCTTTCTTTTTCCAGCGTCAGACCTTTCCCTCACACCCACCAGAAATCTTCCTTCAAGCCAATATGTCCGAGACCACAGAACACAGCCTTGCCTCAGATGCTCCTGCAACTGAAATTGCTGCTGCTGCTGCTGCCTCAACCGGTGACCTACAGAACATTCAACCGGCCTATAGGTTCAATGGAAAAAATTACTTGAAGTGGTCACAACTGGTGCGTACTTTCCTGAAGGGAAAAGGGAAATTGAGCCACTTACTGGGTACGGGTCCTTCACAAGAAGATCCCAGATTTGCAGCATGGGATGAACAGGATTCGATGGTGATGTCATGGCTATGGAATTTGATGCTACCAGAAATCAGCGACACGTGTATGTTCCTCGGAACTGCCAAGGAGATTTGGGATACAATCCAACAAACATACTCCAAGGTAAATGATGCTGCCCAAATATTCGAAATTAAAACAAAAATTTCAGCAACCAAACAAGGGACTCGGACTGTCACCGAATATTCGAGTTCCTTGCAAGTTTTGTGGCAGGAGTTGGATCATTATCAATGCATTCAAATGAGGTGTGTCACAGATGCTGCAATCCTGAGACGTTTTTTGGACAAGGATCGCATATATGAATTTCTTGCAGGTCTGAATATCGAGTTTGATGCCGTTAGAGTGCAGATTTTGGGAAAAGAAGACCTGCCCTCCTTGAATGAGACCATCTCAATTGTACGGGCAGAAGAAGGA
>JAINRI010000242.1:0-20794 GCA_025413485.1 Ficus microcarpa | reverse complement strand
ACTGTTTTTAGAAAATCCTGTGCATGAATTTTCTGTTCACTGCGCAGTCTTCGGAAAACAGTGTCAGTTTAAAGATTGAATCCGAATTTGAAAAACTTTTCTTCACAAAAGTTCTAGCTCTCGAAAAGTTCTAAAACTTTTATGTTTTACACGAAAAATCCAGTTTCACTTGTATTTTTGTCAGTTTTCCTTTGAACTGGCTGGGTGTGTAAATTAGGTCTGGGCAGACCAGCCACGGGTTTTGTAAAAACGGAGGTCATTGGAGTCTCATTTTGAGATTCTGCTTAATATGTCCTTTAGGAAAAACCCTTCCGGACAACTTTCATGTTTTGAGTTTTACCTAGTTCGGCCTCTAAGGGCCTTAGATTTCCACTTTATCAAAACTGGTCAGTTTTAAAATCCGAACTGGCAGTTTTGGTTCTTAAGTTCGGTTTACGTCTTAATTCGCGGATTCTATCTCGATCGAACCACTTCGAGAGCTTACACATCAAACATGCAGCGTTTCTAACGTCCCATAATTTCAATCAAGCCAATCCCACGTGCCCATGCAGCCCTAACCGATTGCCCCCTATCCTTGGGCTACATGGTTTCTAGCTTAGCATAACATTCAAGCATGCACCACACATTCACCCTTAGCTAGCAGCCAAATCAGCCACTGCCTAGGGCAGATTTCTTGACCAAAAATCAGGGGACATACCAATATCACATCTAGCATGCATCCTAACAATTTTTCAAGCACAGATCATGCAAGCAAACATCATAAATAAGCCAACCAAGCCTCCTAATCCCCTAATCAGCACATACTAACCAAAAACTTGGGCAAAAATTAAAGGTGGACTTATGTCCTTACAAAAACGAATTGAAGCACAAATAAATCTTCAAAATGAACTCAATGAAAAGGGCTAGGGATTTGGAAAATTACCTTAGACCAAAACTAGGGTTTGGTCACAAAATCCTTCTCCCCCTAGCTTTCCTTGCTCACGGTTTCAAACCCAAATTGGGTACCAAAATTTTTCTTGGCTCCTTGGTGGATCCATCAAAACCGAACACTCACCAAGGTTTTTCCCCCAAATTTTTCCAAGCTTTTTCACTCCCCTTTCTCCTCTCCCTATCACTCGGCCCACACCCAAAATGGGTCTCAAAAATTTCAAACTTTTTCTTGCTTCCTCCTAGCTCAAATCCGGACTCTCCCTAGCAAAACCCTCAAGAAATTTTGGTTTTTCTCTTCTCTTTCTTTCCCCCAAACCCACGATTTTCTGAAGAGAAAATGCAAGAGTTTGGCTAGATTTTGTGATTAAAAATGGGTTTTTTGGGTCATCTATTTATAGAGGTTGGGAAGAGTTTATGAAATTGTGAATTTGCCCCAAAGTTTTTAATATTTGGACAAAGGGAGTGCTAGGGCCGGCCATGGGTGGTGGGGAAGGTTCTAGAATTCTCTAGAATTCTTTCCAAACCTTGAAAATGAATTATGATGTCATAATTCCAAAGCAAGATGACAACACCCTTAAGAAACAAGGGCCTCGTTTGGCTCGTTCTCCTTAAAAGCAGTCCGTTTTTGTGTTACACAGATATTTCTAATACTGTGCTTCACTAATACACAGTATTTTTATATTGTACTGTAGTACAAAAATTTATCTGTGTAAAATCGGACCGTAAAATTTTTTTTATTTTTCCGAGCCCTTTTTACTTTAAATCCTATCTTGGTGTGCTTGATTTTCTTATGGTGGTTTTAAGGCCTATTCATGCTATCTTGACCTTAAAGAAGGTTTTCACAGTATCTTTTCTATACTGCTTTTCATCATACTGTATGGTCAACCTGTTGACCATTCTGATCAAACTTTGACTTTTTCGATCAAAGTTGACTTTTTATAAAATCAAGTACTTTTCGCCTTTTTCGACTCAAAATGCCGTTTGCTAACCCTGGCATTCTATTTTGAGTCTTATAGCTGATTTAATGAGAATTCAAACATTAACTAATAAAATTATGAATTTCACATTGCTATTCATAATTTCAGAAAAATCACGTGAACACTCAGGGTGGACTTCAATTTCTTTTAAACATAAGTCCATGAAAATTCCGGGTGTTACATTTTCTATCTCATTATTGCTTCAGAGCTCTCACGTGTTCATCACAGTATCATAGTGAAGGCTCCTAAACGTCAAGGAAGACGTAGCTGACGAGATTATGGATGAACTTTTATAAAAAATCAGTATCTCTTTATTTATTTTTCACACTATAAAGCATTTTAAGGGTAACCCTAGCCTTTATGAGAAGTGCACCCTCATAGAGTGTTTTGCAGCATGTCAAAGCCGAAAGAGCACCCACTACTGTATCATTGGTATTCCCGATGCAGGGTAAGGGCCCCTATTGCGTGACCAAAACTCTCATCCATTAGATAAATTCCAACTTTCAGGCTGAAGCCCGAAATTACGGCGCTGCTGACCTAACAAGTTGATGACCAGACTCGGGTTGATGCCAACCTCCTGGTTGACGGCGACATTATTGTCGATGATGCCGATTATGTCCTTTAAAGCATTCAGTCAGCTAAGGAATCTAACAATCTCAACTCTTTCCAACAAGATTCATACTCTTCATTTTTTCTTTAGAGTCTTTCCAAATTTATTCTGATAAATTTAGCAAAGACTCGGGGGGAAAAGAAGGGAGCACCATCACGAACATTATCAAGTCTGGTGCCATCAAGTATCAATCTCAACAATTTTTTGACAGTTGGACGTAGATAATTTTAAATTTTTTGAACCTTAAATAGTTCAATCTGCACACATCATGACTCAACGAGTAGTTATCAGTTACTCAATACATCAATGACTAGATAGTCACCCATAACTCACCAGTCAGTCACCTATGACTCAACATTCATCACCAACTCACTTATCGGCACTAACTCACCAATCAACATGCCCATGAGTCAATCAACTAATGATTTGACTGTCGGCAGTGAGTCGCCAAACAACAAGTCTACGAGTCAAAGAATGCCCCATGAGTCATTCACCAGCTCATCAAAATTGGGAGCTCGAAGCTTAATCCCCTTGCACATAAGAGTTCACTTGATCACATTAAACCACTCTCAGGATAAGGACCTCAAATACTTTTTGTATAATGAACTTATTCAGCTTTCATTTAACAGCCTAATTATTGGCTACACACTCGCATATCGATGACTACAGGGTAAGACCCGTGGATGCATGGTGTTTAGTCAAAACGTCCTTAACAAGAAGCAGCTTACGACTTTTCAGTTGAGTCAGCAATCACATCGACTCATCTCACGAATCAATCATTGACATTGACTAATGCATTGTTCAAATATACCAACCCACAAGTCGATTGGCTACTTCTAACTCACGACTCTTGCAAATATTCATGAGTCTCGCATTGACTCATGAGTCTCACATCGACTCATGAATCTCACATTGACTCATGAATCTACCAATTACATCAACTTTCGCGTCAACTGCTCATGTTGACCTACAAGTTGATTGGGCACATCAATTTTCAAAATGGTGCAAACAAGATGAAGTTTACTTGCCAAGGCACCTTTATGACTTCAACTCACTCAACCAAGCAAAGCTTTCGAAATGGGGCTTAGGAACCTCATACCCGAAAAAGAAGAAGTGTCCTACTCTCCAGGCTACTAGCTTTCTCACCTAGATTTGAGGCTCATTAGAGTAACTCCGCTAATTGATTTCTTTTCATCGACTCGATGTCATCATAGATCCTTAACGATCATTGCTTCAATCGAGTCGACCTAGTAAACTTATTGCTTGACATTAGGCAAGAGGTCAGGATTATCACATCCCAACGACCCTAGTTATTTAAACTTCAACGCACTAATCGCAATAACTTCAAGCTATGATTAGCATGGTGAATAGCGGCATCACTCGTCAATTGCCTAGAGAACTTTGACTTCAAGACTCTTTAACGATTCAATAACTTATCAAGCATTAGAATCGACAATGCAATTTGTCCGACCAAGTGACAACATCGAGAAATGATCATTTAGATCTGACTTCGCATCATTATACAATAGAAGACTCTAAAGATAGTAGTTCGTGATTCAAGGAGGAACTGGTATCAGACTAGAACTGTCAATCGGGTTGACAAGCGACTTGACAAGATACTCCTATAGCCAACTTCCATCGACTAACGAGTGGGGGGCATATTGTTGAGGTCAAATCTTGTACCTTTATCTGTTACAGTCCACGTGTTAACTCGGGTCATCTGAAGACCAAGAATCAGCCTAGATATGACTCATGGATAGACCTGGCTATAAGCTCCAGAGTGAAGTTACTGATAAGAGAGATATATGAGAAAAAATGACAATCAACCCTAAATTATTTTTTTATACTTAATTATAAGTGTTTCACATGTAATATCTGCAGCTCATATTTCAAACAAGTGTTATGTGTATTTTTTCGTCAAAAAATTAATTGAGGGGAAAATTCGTAAATTTTCCAAAGTTCAAGGGAAAGATTGTTACAAACTGAAATTCGGGGGGCATTTTGTGACTAGGCCTAAAATTCGATGGGAAAATTTTAATTTTTCCTAATAATAATAATAATAATAAAGATTAGACACAATAAGAGCTAAACTAATATTAGTGAAAAATAAAACATATCTAGTAGTATCCCTTTTTTCCTTTCTTTTTTTTTTTTTTTTGAAAGCGGAAATGTATTTCACTCGAAACATAAAATATCAAACTTGGCAAAAGGACCAAAAAACTTGGGGAGAGCATCAGGGCAAACAAATAAAACATTATTAGAAATAACTAATTTAGCTAAGAAGACAACTATAAAATTCCCTCGATGAGAACCATAGCAAATCTTGCAACTTTGAACCTGCAATCACGAATCTCTGATATCTTAAATTACATTAGCTTTTATCAATCGCACCACCAGATTTTGGACTGTTGAACCAATTAAGAGCATCCAATCCAATAGTCCACTACAGATGTCCCTACCATTGAGTAACCAAACACCTTCACGGGCTATAAAGCATTCTCTAAGATGAAGAGATCGAACCTAGAAACAACCTCAAGCACCAACCCATTAGCATTCTCCATTGCAAATTTTCCAAACAACTGCCTAGAAACAACAAACACCAACCTATTTGCATCCCTAGGAACCACACTAGTCCCTTTAAAATCTATGGCTTTGTCTACTGCCGCCTTTATAGATCCTCGTTATGGGAGGTGCCAACCAGTTTTCGGGGGAGAGACTCAAGAAACCACCCCAACATCTAGCCTATTACAGGAAAGGAAATCCCCTAGCAACTGCCCAACCCGCTTGTAGGAGCCTCTGATTCAACTTTCCTTCCTTAAAAATCAATTTGGCTTCTCTATACGCACTTACACTACACAATCATACAAAAAGCCCCAACTTCTCCTTCCCATATTTGCCTAAGACAAACATACAAATGGAGCTGAATCGCCCCTAGAAACATACTAAGGATCGGCCATAAAACAGTGTCTTCCCACACCTTTTTCGCCCCCATACATATCCAAAAAGTATTGGTGCATTCAACTGACTCCCCATATCTAGGACACCGCTGATCAAGTTTAATTCTCACCGTGACAATTGAGATCAGGCTGGGATTGCTTAATGGAAAGCACGTCAAACATGGGTCTTTATCTTATTTGGCAATTCCACTCCCCATAGTTCATTCAACCACTCACCAACTCTACTCCCATCTGAACTAGTACACTATGCCCCTTCACCTCAATATGATATCCTGACTGCACCAAATAGATACCTTTAGAATCAAAATTCCAAACCAAAACATCCATATGCCTAGCGACACTAAGTATTATGTTTTACTATTACATCATGCAATGTAGCTCTCATATTTGATTAAAAAATATATTATTTTTGTTATAAAATTAGTTCAAATTATGTAATATTGATTGTTTTGATATTTTGTATAATTTCACAAAAAATTATAAATTTTCTTCGAGTCTCAATTTTTTTCCCAAGATATCTGTTGACATCAATATTTCCGTTGATATTATCCGTAAATCAAAACCTCGACAACTTTATCGACATCGACATATTCATCCTTGACCACACTTGATTTAGTAGTCTATCTATTTCGATTATCAAGGCAATCATACTACTTACTAACACAATTTTAGTTATAATTAGCCCCGCACAATAATTCCTGATTTTGTTGTTGAAAAATAATTTATGACGGAAGTATTTTTATGGAGTCAGATGCAGGAATCACAGTACTAAAATAATTTTATTCCCAAAACGTTACCAATCAAGAAGAAGTCTTTCTTCATTTTCTTGTTGTGAAAATTTTGTCTTTTATTCTTATATATTATGGCAGTTTCTTCAAAGCAGATGCTATATGTACATTTTGAAATTACTGTCGTACAGGGAACAGGAGTTGTTGAAGGGATATTCCTATCTTGGCCAGTAGATAAAGAAAGAGAGATTGGCGAAATAGAGATTGACCCATTCGTGAACATGAAGAATCTGAGATTATTGAAGATTTGTAACGTGAAATTTCCAGAAAGCAATGATTACTATTTTTCCAAAGATCTAAGCCTATTGGAATGGCATGGATATCCTTGCAAATCAATGATGTCGAGTTTTGAATCGGAAAGGCTTGTTGAGCTCATCATGCCTGATAGTCGCCTTGAACAACTATGGCAGGAAACTAGGGTAAGAATCTTTTAATTAATTATCATGTTGCTCAAGTACTATGTCATATATATATATATTAACCATACATTACCTATATATATATATATATATATATATATATTACCTATCTATACATACACATACATAAAACGTAAACTGCACCAATGCACCGGATTTTATTATTTTTTTTAGATATATTTTTTGACAAGCATAAACAGAGCCTCCCAAAACTTATAACTTTGACATTTAGGATCCTAAATCTAATGATCCTTAGCATATCATTCTAGCTAATCGATAGTACGTGTCAATTAATGGATGACAATTGGGGTCCCAAATGCAAAAATTAAAAATTAGGGTCTAGCTTGTCAACTAATCAGAAGTTTCCGGGGCATATGTGCAAAAACTGTGGGGTATTTCGGCCCATTAGCTGTTTGAGCATAATTGCAAGGAACTTTTAAATTTACGCTCTGTTCACTAAAAACTAAGGGGGTGTTTGGTATGTTAGTTTGAGTTGAAATATTTTAGTTGTAATAGTAAATTTTTTTGAATTTTCAGAAAAGAAAAAAAACTTTTTGAGAAAAAGGCAAAAATTTTTTAGGAAAAAGATAAAAAAAAGTTTAAAATGAGTTTGAATTGGAATGTTTGCCAAACTCACCCTAAAAGTTTGGAGTTCAAATTGCCGGACACCAACAAATTTAGAGTCAACCAATGAAAAAGAAAAAAAAACCGAAAATAATTTACACATTCATAATTTGAAAGAACGCTTATCAATATTTACCATGATAATTATTTATCAATTTAAGTCATTTTTATTAATTTCTTCTTTTCCTAATTTTTTCTATTTCATATGTATAGCAGCGCTTGGAAAATTTAGTACTAATCAATCTCAGCCATTGCAAAGAGTTGACCGAGACGCCAGACTTCAACTTCGTCCCAAATCTCGAGACGTTGATCCTCGAAGGCTGCGAAAGCTTAGCAGAGCTTCACCCATCTATTGGAAGACTTGAACATCTTGCCTTACTGAACTTGAAAGGTTGTCGACAGCTTACAAGTCTACCTAAGAGCATAAGCTTGGAATCTCTTGCAACTCTTATTCTCTCTGACTGTTCAAATCTCACGGAGTTCCCCGAGATTGAAGGAGATATGACGAAGTTGTCTGAACTCCATTTAGATGGTACAGCCATAAAGGAGTTACCAACTTCAATCAGTCTTTTGACTGGCCTTATTTTCTTGACCTTAGAAAACTGCAAGAAACTTTTGAATCTTCGGAGTGGAATCCTTCCTGGTATGAAATCTCTGAAAGTTTTCCGCTTGTCGGGCTGTGATTCAATGGACCAATTGCCGGAAGACCTGGGAAGATTAGAAAATCTAGAATGGCTTGTCGTGAAGGGTACTGCGATAAGAACGTTGCCTTCTTCAATCGTGCACCTAAAGCACCTCAAAATATTATCTATTCGTGGATGTGGAGTTGTGCAGTTGCCGGATGAAATTGGTCTCTTATCATCCTTGCAGATTCTAGATCTGAGTGAAAACAGTTTTAGCAGCATTCCTACAAGTATCTCTAATCTTTCTGAGCTAGAAAAACTTTCATTGTCAAAATGTAGCAAGCTTCAGTCATTACCAAAACATTTACCCATCAATCTAAAATCTGTAGATGCACGTGACTGTCCGATGCTAACTGGTTACTCAGATACTGAGATGACAGTATTGACTTCGAATAAGGGATTCCATTTTATAGATTGTCGTAATTTGTCAAATGTTGATGACTCCTGTACAGATTATGCACCACTTCCAATGTCCAATGACCATGTTGATTTACTCCTCCCTCAATTCCTCAAGGTCTGCTCTCTCTCTCTCTCTCTCTCTACATATATATATATATATATATATATATATCTTCAATACGTTATACATACATATCAAACATCTTATATACTCTGTTTTCCCTTCATGTTTGTATTTACAGGATATAGTAAGTGAAGGCGCAGGGTTTCAATTTCGTTTCCCTTGTGCTACAATTCCTCTTTGGTGTCAAAACTGGGATACAAGGTCTCCAATAAAAATTGAACTATCTGGAGAAGATCATGAGGATTCAGGTCATAAAACGAAAGGATTTGCCCTTTTTGTCGTCTTTGAAAACAAGAAGCATGATAACTTTGATGAAGCATGGCAAGAAAAAAATATATTTTGTCATGTTGCCTTAAATAGGCATCAATTTGAGAAAACCATAAGCCTGGTAAACTTTAAGGACTTCATAGTTGGTACTTTCGGGATATGTTGCTATGTTTCGCAGGAAGCATTTCATTGGCCGTTAAACACATCGATTCACAATATTGAAGTTTCTTTTTCAACAGATAGATTGGATGTGGAGTTGCAAAAGTTTGGAGTACATCAAGTATTTGAGCACGACGTAGAAGTGTTTGCTCAGAACTTAGCTCATAGTGCAAATGAGCACTTGGATCTAGTACTGAATATCAGCCGACATTGCAATGTAATACTTGATGTGGTAAATGAATTGGCAGAATCTGGCAACATCATAAGCGTCAAGCGTAAAATAAGGCAGGGAGAAACTAGCAGTAGAGTACCTCAGAATGAAGTACAAAGCAATCTTACTACTGCCTGGGACAACATACCTACGATTGAGCATAAATGTTACATAAATGGAACATACAAATTGCTTTCAGAACTCTTTCAGGTCAGTTCTGTACCTTTGTCCCTCTCTATTTGCTTTTATCTCTCCCTAATCTCCTTCCGACACTAACTCTCTAATTTGCACATTTGATAGGGATGCTTCGCACGCCACATTCCTTTTCAGTTTGAATTCCCCTTTCCAATATTTTCACCATGGTTTTTCCACCATAGCGTTGGGAATACGGCAGTGTGCTATCTTCCTCCCAATATATGCACTGATGAGAGATGGCTGGGGCTTGAACTCTATATTCATTGTGGACGACTTGGACTTTACCCAGGGGAAATTGTGCTTGATGTTGATCTGTATGCCCACGGGAAACATCCGTTGCTTATATACACTCATCAACACAAAACCTGTAATGGTAATTTTATTGCAATTCATGTACCACGCAAGTATTTCTCGAAAGAGCTGAATGATTGTCAAGGTATAAGTGCTATCTTTGAGCCCACCACCCCAAACGTGGAAGTCAAAATGTGTGGAGCCAGATTGCTGTACGTGCAAGATACGAAGTTAATAAGCAGAGGAATAATACAGTACATATTTTTGAGACCTGATCTCCTCCTTTATCTTAACAAAACTGTGAAAGGGTTCCTTCAGAAAGATAAAAGTGACGGTGATTTGTGTAGTCGCATGACCACTCGTGAACCAAGGTTTGATTTTCTAACACACATGATTTGTTCTATGCCAAATATCGATTATTCTCCCAGCCTCACTTATGATCTTAAATTTTGTAAATATTACAGGGAAAGGGATGTTTTAAAGTCCTTGCAAAAGCTTCTGACAAGTACTGAACAGGTAGAAAAAGAAGTTTCAACATTGTTGGATAAGCACAGAAAGGAATATCATGTGGAGAGTGAAGCTGTTGATGTAGCTGACTCGTTTGCAGCTCACTCCAAACAGTCTTTTTTTAAGAATTGGGACCTCATCCAACAAGACACTAGCAGAAATTCGTCATTTATATTCAACCATTTGCATATAATCGCTGAGACTCTGCTCCACAGACGCGATTCAAAAAAACTGATGAAAACTCTTGAAGTTCTTCTTAGAGAATTCTTCAAACATCGCGTCCTGGTCACACTCAGCCTAAAAGGACATATTGCCTTCCGTTTAGGGCATTTTGATCCTTTCTCGCCGTACAACTTATGTTTCCCTCAGAAGGGAATCCCAGAGTGGTTTGATCATCAATGGAGTGCCTCTATGGTGGGAATTGACCTTCCTCCGAATCTATGTGATGATAAGAGCTGGAGAGGGCTTCTTATATGTGCTGCCTTTTCCATCAAAGAGCATCCTAGTGCTTTTTCGAAAGCATCTTTCAGGCTTCTTTGTCACTTAGAAAGCGAAGAAGGTTGCTTGAATCCCATCGCACATTGTTCGATCAGTAAAGATAAAATTAAGTGGGTGCATCTGAGGGGCTTCATTTGGCTGACCTATATCCCTCGTCTTCTGCTTACAGAGCTGGATGGAAAGCGTTTTGTATGGGCTAAGGTCTATAATTACTGCCGAGGGTTGATTCTGGACACGTGCGGTATCTATCTATTTTTTCAGGAAGATGTGGAAAGATTCAAGGAAACCATAACTGAGTGTTGCACTTCATTTGTTAAAGACTTGGAGTCGATTGATCAATTCCTAGAAAGTGAAGATTACGAAGATCTACCGTCTGATGACCAAACACTTTAAGTTGCCAGACAAGGTCCATCCCTCTCTTTAATTTTTTAATCTCTATATTTTCATGTTGCAGGATTTTGATCAATAAATCGTATGTACTTTTACTTTATACAAGCCTATTGTAGAAATGAAGTATCCATCACATATAGGCTTTAGAGAATCGTGACATAACCGTCGAGGAAAAGTATGGACGTAGAAGATTGAATGGAACAATACATAGAAAGAGAATTTCCCTTAATATAAATTGCTTTGGTTGGCTCTGATCTGTGGTCTGCTATTTATTTATTTATTTATTTATTTTTGCTTTGCTCCCTCGATTAGGTGCATATTTATTTAAGTATTTTCTAGTATATTAATTTTTTAATTTTTTTAATTTTTTCGTCTCTTCTACAGAGCAAAAAAATTTCTTAATCTAAATAATTAAAGTACGTTATTGATGACATATGTTTGAATAATTGAGCTCATCACACTCCTTTCTTGTTTACGTCTCAGACTCTGAAGATCACGCCTTAAAGGAGAAATGCAGAATTTACCGGTGAATGGAAGATCCAAAATAGATTGTCATGTTTTAACACTGTGATTTTTCTTTTCTATCACTTTTCCCAAAAAAAAAAAAAAAGGACTATTTGAAGGATTTTGAGTATGTTTGGAAGATTTCTTCAGCTTGCAAAAAAAAAAAAAAAAAAACCAAAAAACAAAAAAAAAAAAAAACAAAAAAAAAGCAAAAAAAAAACAAAAAAACAAAAACAAAAAACAAAAAAACAAAAACAAAAAAAGCAAAAAAAAAAAAAAACAAAACAAAAAACAAAAAAACAAAAAACAAAAACAAAAGTTTGTACCATTTGACGGATATTTAGTTTGTTCGGAAGAATTCTTCAGCTTTTATGTAACAGACCATAAATGTTAGGATTTTCATTTCATAAGTAATTTTATCTTTATTTCTACTTGATATTATTGCAATGATCTTATTGTTATGGATTAGTCTATGGAATGGGTATATATGCTTATTGAGATGGTTTATAATGTCTTTGAATTGAATTCAGCAATTGATTCATAAAAATTCGACGTAGGGCGGGACGACATATAATTACCACATGTGTTTCTTCTTAATCAATTATATATATTTGATTTATGGCTTTTTTTTTTTTTTTTTTAAATAATCTTTACCAATGCAATACTTTCTTAAACTTCATAAACATTGCCCTCTCTTCGTTTCTTTCTACATGTTCCCCTCCAACAACCTTGAATTTGTAACGCCCCCAATTTCACGTAGGGCCGACTACATAAACGTGGGTCGTTACCTTACTTGCTTAACATAAATCTTAGTCTTAAATACTTAAACTTGAAGAAAATTTTAGAATAAATTTTTTTTTCTTTCTTCAAGAAAACTTTAAAACTTGAACTTCATTTTAAAATCGTGACTTGAAAACAGTACATACATAACCCATAACATGTTTTTTAATTATACATGTAAAACCTCATAACTTAAACAAGTTGCGGAAAATTTTGCGTAGTGGTATCCCACACCGCCCTTCACTTGCTGGATCGTCTCCATAGCCCACTAAGTAAAGCTGCAGGCCTTTTATCTTTACCTGCAGTATGGAATATATCTGACGAGCTTTTGCCCAGCAAGTACAAACATTATCTTACAAAAACATGTTAACATCACAATCATTATATACATATGCATGAACCATTTATGTTCAATTAGATGTCTTTTATGACCAATTATTAACTTGAACTTATTACCTTCCTTTAACATGTGGACCCCTTTGTGTACGTACCAGATGCGCGCTCTTCAGATAAAGTTAGGGTTTACAAGGTCCCTAACCATTCTAGGAAACATTGAACTTGAACATGAATAACCCTCCACCTGATGGGAGGTTGGTACGACACCTTATTTGTGTGTTTTTACTATGTGGTTTAACATTAGTGAACATACCTCATGATGTCATAATATCATATCCTAACATACACATGGCATACTTTAACATAACATAAATCATGTCAACTTTGTAAACATGGTATACTTGAAAACGTGGCATTTCTGAAAACATGGCATTTGTGTAAACATGACATTCCTTGAAAACGTGGTATTTTTGTAAATATGACACTTTTTGAAAACGTGGCATTTTTTGAAAACATGGCACCTTTAAAAACATGGCACTTTTAAAGACATGGCATTTTTGAAAATGTGGCATTTTTTGTAAACATGGCACTTTTGAAAACAAAGTACCTTTGAAAACATGGCATTCTTAAAAACATGCCATACTTGAAATCATGGCATTCTTGAAAACATGACACTTTTGAAAACGTGGCATCTTTGTAAATATGCCACTTTTGAAAACGTACACTTGAAAACATGGCATTGCATATCATAACATATTATCACATACATGAAACATATCACATAGCATGAAACATGTCATAATATACTTGAAAATACATTACTATCTTCCATATCGCAGGTGAGGTTTGTACTTACCTCGTGTGCTATTTCCTGAGTGTTGCCGCCTTAACTCGGGTTGCAACAGTAGGTCACTTCCTGCTATTTAAAAGAGTATAGGATAAGAATCCCATCATAAAATGTTGGTAACCTAACCAATACTCATCCTTAATCTTTGTTATATGTTCCCCCTAACATACTCATGATAGCTCGTTAGGTTACATAAGGTAACCTTGGTTGCTAAGCCCACATACCATTAGGGTTAGGTTATCATCCTAACCTTGGACTTTTATCTTAATATCCTTAATCCCGTATCATTCTTGGTATCCTATAGGGTTACATTGGGTAACTCTCAAGGTGGTCAACCCTGGTCAACCCAGGTCAACATTCCACTTGGTCAACTTAGTCAACAAAAGTCAACCCCCTTATAGCTCGGGTCTTACTTCCGGTTACCACCCGAGATTGTCTTGGTTACTAAACTTTGGTTTAAAAATCCATTTTCCATTTATTTTTGAAGACTTTGGTGAATTGAGTTTAAAATCCTTTACTTTAACTTATAAAATTCGTGAATCTTAAAACGGAGTTTTACAAAATCATTTAGCATTGAAAACTGCCATTGAAACAGTTTTCACAGTCAAAACATTGGTTTTGTGGAAAAATACAATTTTTATATTTTGTTTTAGAAAATTCTATGCAGGAATTTCCTGTTCACTGCACAGTCTTTATAAATCATTGTCAGTTTAAAAATCTACTTTGAATCTGAAAAAGTTGTCTTCACAAAAGTTCTAGCTCTCGAAAAATCCTAAAACTTTCATTTTTTACGAAGAATTCAATTCAGACTCTAACATGTCCATTTTCTTGTTTGAAACCACTTGACCGTGCATAAAAACCTGGGCACGGTTAGGCTCGGGTTTTCTTAAAAACCGAGGCCATTGAAGCCTCATTTTGACAAACTGTCCACGTGATCCTACAGGAAAACCTCTTCTGAACAACTTTTATGTTTTACATTTTTCCCCATTCGACCTCTAAAAGCCTCAAAATTATCTTTCCAGAAAACTGGTCAATGTTCACTCGAACCTGGCAGTTTTCAGTCTTAAATTCATTTTACGCCCTATTTCGCATAATCTAACTCAACCGAACATGCGGGAGCCTCAATAACAATCATGCAGTGTTTTATAACGTCCCGCTTTAGCATACATGCAATCCCATCGTGAACATGCAGGCCATCAACCAAACTACCCTAACCTAGGGTTGCATGGTTCTAGTTCCATTCCATCATTCCATTCATTCATGCTTCACTCTAGCAACCTAACATATCATGCTTGAACATCTTTGGGGAACATATAACACATCCACATCTAGCATGCAATCCTAGCAAGCATAATCAATCAAAATTCATAAACAAACCACCCTTAAATGTAATCAAGCACACAACTATCAACCTAGGACAATAAAATAACTTTGAGCTTATGCTCTTACAATCATGACTTGTAAATACACTTAAATTTCAGATTTAAACCTCAATTGAAAAAGGATTAGGGTTTAGGGCTTTTACCTTGATTATCTCAAAATTTTGGGGCTAGGGTTCGGCTCACCAAATTTCCCCCCTTAGGTCCAAAACCGGTTCTAGCCCTCCAATTGACACCCGAAAGTTTGGTTGGTTTCTTGAACCAAAACCATGCACCACTAACCTCAATTTTTCCTCACTTTTTTCTCCACTCACAGCCGGCTCTTAGTCCAGAAAATGGTCCCAAAAATTTTCCAAATCCTCACTTAAAGTCACTAGAAGAAAATCCAACATCCTAGCACTAAAACCCCTTTGATTCACAATATTTTTTCTCTCTTTTGGTGGCTAATGTGGGTTCGGATTCTTGGAGAAGAGAAAAGGGCAGAGCTTGGCTATTTTTCTGAATTTTTCCAGCCCAAAAACCGACCTCTTCATGGCCTATTTATAGTGGTGGAGAAATTTTCTAAAAATTACATAAAAACCCCTAAAAAATCAAAAATTTCACTTTGACCCCTAATAGGTGTCATGTTGGCCGACCATTCCTTGGTCTCCAAGGCTTGCTTACCTCATCAAGATGACATCATCTTGATGACATCACTTGCTTACATCACCAATTTTTTAAAAATTACATTTTCACCCCAAATGACAAAATCTTTGCATTTTTGCCCTCCTCGGTGGCCGGCCATTGTCTTGGCTTACAAGACAAGTTATTGCATCATTGTGACATCATTTTGATGACATCACTATGCTTACAACACCAATTTTCCAAAATTTGCACTTTAGCCCCTAAGGATAAAATCTTTACATTTTTACCCCTTAGGTGGCCGGCCACCTCACCCATCTTTTAGAAAATTCCATAATTCTTTCCATCCTTTATTTAATCATTTATGATGTCATAAACCTATGGTGAGGTGATGTCATCATCTTAAGCCCCTTCTTGGCTTTTCCTTAATATGCGGTTCATTTTTTTTATGCTACACAGATATTTTTAATACTGTTATCCACTAATAACAATATTTTATACTGTATCACAGTCCAAAATTTATCTGTGTAAAAATAGATAGTATAAAATTTTTCTTATTTTTCAAAGTCCTTTTTGTCCTTCATTTCTAGCTTGGTGTGCTTGATTTTTCTATGGTGGTTTTGAATCTTGATCTTTCTATCTTGTTTATAATGACGGTTTTTCACAGTATATTTTTCATACTGTCTATCATATAACTGTACCGTCATGCCTTTGACCTCTCGGGTCAACCTTTGACTTTTTGGTCAAACTTTGACTTTTTCGGGTCAAATTTTGACCAACATAAAATCATGAATTTTTCTAAGCCTTATTCCATAAAAAGGCCTTATGCATGTCTAAAAATCACTTATTGAGTTTCATAGCCAATTGAATGAAAACTCAAACATTTATTATAGAATTGTGAATTTCACCTTGATATTCATAATTCTCATGAAATACTTCATAAACACATAATATGGACTTTAATTCATCATGTATAAGGAAGTCATGAGTCCATAGAAAATTTCAGGGTATTACATTCTACCCTCCTTAAAAGATTTTCGTCCTCGAAAATTCGAATAATTCTAAGTGGATTTTTCTTCAAATCCACTATCAATTCCTAATGGTTCGTTCATGTTCCCATTTTAACACTTTAATGGGACCATGTTTTTTATACAGAACCATAATCTTACTTCTATATCCTCATAACTCATACCTTCATATCCTCATACTTTCATACTTTCATGCTTACTTTCATCGTACTTTCATATCCTATCATCATACTTTCATATCTTCATACATACTTTCATACTTTCATACTTATCATCATATCTTCATTTTCTTCATATTGCATCATAAGAATTATTTACGTAAAATTTCTTAGCAAGTTTGTCATATAACTTGCAATTTTTGAAAAGCATATTATAACAAATAACTTTTCCATACTTGAAAAGTATATCGTATCTTATATTCAAGATACTTTTCTTTAACTTTAATTTAGGGCTTAGCGAATATTGAAAATATTTTTCTTTCAATTTAGCTGAAACTGAGGACCCTCTTGGTACAATGTTAATCACGTGCTACTATAACCCTTTTTCTTTTCATGATGGCCCCTATCTTGGAACTTTATTCCTCAAGGATTTGACCCCTTACATAACATGATGGCCTCTTTCTTGGAACTTTAATCTTTATTCCTCAAGGATTCGGCTCTTTACATAACATAACATGACTTGGTTCTAATTCGCATAAGATCAAGCACCATACATGAAAATAACTTCTTTGAATCTTTTCCATATTATTCATGGAAAACAATAATAAATAATATTATTGAAAGTGTATTACTGTTCGAGTGATGCAATAGAAAACATTCTTGATTCAACCAGCTACTTGTTAGCTAGTAGAAACTTCTCTTTTTGCCTTTAGTATTTCCTTTAAAGCACAAAGGCATAATCAATAATCATAGCTCTAGGGAATATCTAGAACTTTCCATCATAACATAATTTCCCTTACTTAAAAGGTTGTTGTCAATCTCAACCTTATTAACTTCATTATCATTCTTATGATATACCAAATTCTTGTTGGTAACATCTAACTCATATTGGTGATTGCCTAGTTGCTATTCCCAAATTAAGGCATCATCCACCTTTTCCCCATTTCTACTATTATTCTTACGGGACAAAATTCCATATTCCATATTCAGGAAACTTAACTTTCATAGTGTCAATCCAATTCTTAAAAGGAAAAGTTCTTTGTCATGATTATACCTGAGATAAGGTGATAAGCTATTTGCTTTTGAAGCCTATTCCTTTCTTATTGTTATTCTAGCAATCATAACTTAGTTATTATAATTGCAAGATTAGACTCTTGTAAAAATTTGGTTCGTTCGTATGCACGGCAAACCATCTTCTAATTCTAGTTTCTAATTCTTCACATTTCTATACCCATCTTTTCATCCATATCTTATCATGTTCATTCCTGGGAATATCATAACTCATCATGATTTTCTTCACATCATCATCGTAAGCTTACCCTCTTACATACTCATCATGGTAAATTCTAAGATCATGGAAATACATATGTATATCATTTGTGATCCCATAAAATCAAAAATATTACGGATATTATTTCCCGTGAAAACATTAATGAGATAAACTCATTACTTAAACATGATCTTAAACGAAAATAATTTAACTTACTTGGGCCGTTGCGGAAACAATGTGAAGCGAAATGAAGTAGGCTGGCAGGATACCGCTCTGATACCAACCTGTAACGTCCCCAATTCCACGTTGGGCCGACTACGTAAACGTGGGTCGTTATCTTACTTGCTTAACATAAATCTTAGACTTAAATACTTAAACTTGAAGAAAATTTTAGAATAATTTTTTTTTTCTTTCTTCAAGAAAACTTTAAAACTTGAACTTCATTTTAAAATCGTGAGTTGAAAATAGTATATACATAACCCATAACATGTGTCTTAATTATACATGTAAAACCTCATAACTTAAACAAGTTGTGGAAAATTTTACGTAGTGGTATCCCACACCGCCCTTAACTTGCTGGATCGTCTCCATAGCCCACTAAGTAAAGCTGCAGGCCTTTTATCTTTACCTGCAGTATGGAATATATCTGATGAGCTTTCGCCCAGCAAGTACAAACATTATTTCACAAAAACATGTTAACATCACAACCATTATATACATATGCATGAACCATTTATGTTCAATTAGATGTCTTTTATGACCAATTATTAACTTGAACTTATTACCTTCCTTTAACATGTGGGCCCCTTTGTGTACGTACCAGATGCGCGCTCTTCAGATAAAGTTAGGGTTTATAAAGTCCCTAACCATTCTGGGAAACATTGAACTTGGACATGAATAACCTTCCACCTGATGGGAGGTTGGTATGACATCTTACTTGTGTGTTTTTTCCATGTGATTTAACATTAGTGAACATACCTCATGATGTCATAATATCATATCCTAACATACACATGGCATACTTTAACATAACATAAATCATGTCAACTTTGTAAACATGGTATACTTGAAAACGTAGCATTTGTGTAAACATGGCATTACTTGAAAACGTGACATTTTTGTAAACATGGCACTTTTTGAAAACGTGGCATTTTTTGAAAACGTGGCACCTTTAAAAACATGGCACTTTTGAAGACATGGCATTTTTGAAAATGTGGTATTTTTTATAAACATGACACTTTTGAAAACAAAGTACCTTTGAAAACATGGCATTCTTAAAAACATGCCATTTTTGAAAACATGGCATTCTTAAGAACATGTCATACTTGAAAACATGGCATTCTTGAAAACATGGCACTTTTGAAAACGTGGCATCTTTGTAAATATGTCACTTTTGAAAACGTGCACTTGAAAACATGGCATTGCATATCATAACATATTATCACATACATGAAACATATCACATAGCATGAAACATGTAATAATATACTTGAAAATACATTACTATTTTCCATACCGCAGGTGAGGTTTGTACTTACCTCGTGTGCTATTTCCTGAGTGTTGTCACCTCAACTCAGGTTGCAACAGCCGGTCACTTCCTGCTATTTAAAAGAGTATAGGATAAGAATCCCATCATAAAATGTTGGTAACCTAACCAACACTCATCCTTAATCTTTGTTATATGTTCCCCCTAACATACTCATGATAGCTCATTAGGTTACATAAGGTAACTTTGGTTGCTAAGCCCACATACCATTAGGGTTAGGTGATCATCCTAACCTTGGGCTTTTGTCTTAATTGTAACGACCCGCCTAGTACAGGCCGTTACCGTACTTACATATCTATTGGCTTAGTAAAATTTAGCGGAAATTTTTTTTTCTTTTTTTCTTTTTACGCAAGCATATAAACATACATGCTTTAACTGACATAAGTTGTTTTGCGTACGCACATATAATAATTACATAACTTTGTTCTTTTCTAAAGTAAAATACTTAATAATACAAAACGCGTAGCGGTCATGTTCCCACTTTTTCACAGTCGCTCCGCCACGCTCCTCCATCATTGCATCAGTCGTTGCTCATAGGTTGCTTACCTACAGCATAGACGTAAGACGTGAGCTTTCGCTCAGTAAGTACAACTTGTTAATCCGCAACACAACAAAATAACACATAATAGGACTTGGCATCATGTCATAACATAATAGCATAACAAAATTAACATGCATGAACCATTTATGTTTCATTATGCTTTCACACATACTTCCTATCTTATCTTGACTCATCTTACTTATGGGCCCCCTTATATAAGTGTTCGTACCTGGTGCACAACTATGGAGTGGTTGGGGCGGCCAGACCAGTTCCAACTCAAACCATAGTCCAACCCGACCTCGGACGGGTGGTACGACACTGGCAAGCTTGCTTGCCATTTTACTTGTTTTTCATGATCTATTTCTTGATCTTGGTTTTACCTTAATCATGGGTGAACATGCTTCATGATGTTACACCTACTCGCATCATACTCATGATCATAAAATATAGACATACCTCAACATATCACATAGCCTAGCATGCATTGTATTAAACATTAATCACATGCTTAACATATCACATAACAACCAATATAGCATACATCGAACACTATATTAATATGCTTAGCTAAGCATCACAACAAATGCCTATGCTGTAGGCGGAGTTGTACTTACCTTATGTCCGAGATATGGCTGTCTTTGTCTAGAGTGCAACTGCAGGTTATCCCCTGTTATATTAAAGGACAAAAGTAAGAGATCTTGATCTTATAGAATGTTGGTAACCTAACCAACATTCACATATCGACCTAATTGTAT
>JAINRI010000240.1:0-40724 GCA_025413485.1 Ficus microcarpa | reverse complement strand
GAAAATTGGTCGGGCTCAAAATTTCTAGAAATTTAAATCATTAAATCTTGCTCTAAATAGTATTTCAATGGTCCCCTTTAAGTCGAAAAATACCTTCCGGATGGTGATTTATGGTACTCAAAATATTGATGGCTATAGCCTACTCCGTCGAGCAAAAATGGGTATGTATCAAAATTCCAAAGCCTATAGCCTTCTCTCGCAACTGAAAATTTTTCTGTCTCAAAATTTCTACAACTTTGGATCATTAAAAGATGCTTTCAACATAATTCTAACGATCCATTTTGAGTCGAAAAACTCCTTCCGGATCACGATTGGACGTATTCTCTATATCTACTCCATTTTCTAAAGCCTATAGCCTTCTCTAGTGAGAGAAAATTGGTCGGGCTCAAAATTTCTAGAAATTTAAATCATTAAATCTTGCTCTAAATAGTATTTCAATGGTCCCTTTAAGTCGAAAAATACCTTCCGGATGGTGATTTATGGTACTCAAAATATTTGATGGCTATAGCCTACTCCGTCGAGCAAAAATGGGTATGTATCAAAATTCCAAAGCCTATAGCCTTCTCTCGCAACTGAAAATTTTTCTGTCTCAAAATTTCTACAACTTTGGATCATTAAAAGATGCTTTCAACATAATTCTAACGATCCATTTTGAGTCGAAAAACTCCTTCCGGATCACGATTGGACGTATTCTCTATATCTACTCCATTTTCTAAAGCCTATAGCCTTCTCTAGTGAGAGAAAATTGGTCGGGCTCAAAATTTCTAGAAATTTAAATCATTAAATCTTGCTCTAAATAGTATTTCAATGGTCCCCTTTAAGTCGAAAAATACCTTCCGGATGGTGATTTATGGTACTCAAAATATTTGATGGCTATAGCCTACTCCGTCGAGCAAAAATGGGTATGTATCAAAATTCCAAAGCCTATAGCCTTCTCTCGCAACTGAAAATTTTTCTGTCTCAAAATTTCTACAACTTTGGATCATTAAAAGATGCTTTCAACATAATTCTAACGATCCATTTTGAGTCGAAAAACTCCTTCCGGATCACGATTGGACGTATTCTCTATATCTACTCCATTTTCTAAAGCCTATAGCCTTCTCTAGTGAGAGAAAATTGGTCGGGCTCAAAATTTCTAGAAATTTAAATCATTAAATCTTGCTCTAAATAGTATTTCAATGGTCCCCTTTAAGTCGAAAAATACCTTCCGGATGGTGATTTATGGTACTCAAAATATTTGATGGCTATAGCCTACTCCGTCGAGCAAAAATGGGTATGTATCAAAATTCCAAGCCTATAGCCTTCTCTCGCAACTGAAAATTTTTCTGTCTCAAAATTCTACAACTTTGGATCATTAAAAGATGCTTTCAACATAATTCTAACGATCCATTTTGAGTCGAAAAACTCCTTCCGGATCACGATTGGACGTATTCTCTATATCTACTCCATTTTCTAAAGCCTATAGCCTTCTCTAGTGAGAGAAAATTGGTCGGGCTCAAAATTTCTAGAAATTTAAATCATTAAATCTTGCTCTAAATAGTATTTCAATGGTCCCCTTTAAGTCGAAAAATACCTTCCGGATGGTGATTTATGGTACTCAAAATATTTGATGGCTATAGCCTACTCCGTCGAGCAAAAATGGGTATGTATCAAAATTCCAAAGCCTATAGCCTTCTCTCGCAACTGAAAATTTTTCTGTCTCAAAATTTCTACAACTTTGGATCATTAAAAGATGCTTTCAACATAATTCTAACGATCCATTTTGAGTCGAAAAACTCCTTCCGGATCACGATTGGACGTATTCTCTATATCTACTCCATTTTCTAAAGCCTATAGCCTTCTCTAGTGAGAGAAAATTGGTCGGGCTCAAAATTTCTAGAAATTTAAATCATTAAATCTTGCTCTAAATAGTATTTCAATGGTCCCCTTTAAGTCGAAAAATACCTTCCGGATGGTGATTTATGGTACTCAAAATATTTGATGGCTATAGCCTACTCCGTGAGCAAAAATGGGTATGTATCAAAATTCCAAGCCTATAGCCTTCTCTCGCAACTGAAAATTTTTCTGTCTCAAAATTCTACAACTTTGGATCATTAAAAGATGCTTTCAACATAATTCTAACGATCCATTTTGAGTCGAAAAACTCCTTCCGGATCACGATTGGACGTATTCTCTATATCTACTCCATTTTCTAAAGCCTATAGCCTTCTCTAGTGAGAGAAAATTGGTCGGGCTCAAAATTTCTAGAAATTTAAATCATTAAATCTTGCTCTAAATAGTATTTCAATGGTCCCCTTTAAGTCGAAAAATACCTTCCGGATGGTGATTTATGGTACTCAAAATATTTGATGGCTATAGCCTACTCCGTCGAGCAAAAATGGGTATGTATCAAAATTCCAAAGCCTATAGCCTTCTCTCGCAACTGAAAATTTTTCTGTCTCAAAATTTCTACAACTTTGGATCATTAAAAGATGCTTTCAACATAATTCTAACGATCCATTTTGAGTCGAAAAACTCCTTCCGGATCACGATTGGACGTATTCTCTATATCTACTCCATTTTCTAAAGCCTATAGCCTTCTCTAGTGAGAGAAAATTGGTCGGGCTCAAAATTTCTAGAAATTTAAATCATTAAATCTTGCTCTAAATAGTATTTCAATGGTCCCCTTTAAGTCGAAAAATACCTTCCGGATGGTGATTTATGGTACTCAAAATATTTGATGGCTATAGCCTACTCCGTCGAGCAAAAATGGGTATGTATCAAAATTCCAAAGCCTATAGCCTTCTCTCGCAACTGAAAATTTTTCTGTCTCAAAATTTCTACAACTTTGGATCATTAAAAGATGCTTTCAACATAATTCTAACGATCCATTTTGAGTCGAAAAACTCCTTCCGGATCACGATTGGACGTATTCTCTATATCTACTCCATTTTCTAAAGCCTATAGCCTTCTCTAGTGAGAGAAAATTGGTCGGGCTCAAAATTTCTAGAAATTTAAATCATTAAATCTTGCTCTAAATAGTATTTCAATGGTCCCCTTTAAGTCGAAAAATACCTTCCGGATGGTGATTTATGGTACTCAAAATATTTGATGGCTATAGCCTACTCCGTGAGCAAAAATGGGTATGTATCAAAATTCCAAGCCTATAGCCTTCTCTCGCAACTGAAAATTTTTCTGTCTCAAAATTCTACAACTTTGGATCATTAAAAGATGCTTTCAACATAATTCTAACGATCCATTTTGAGTCGAAAAACTCCTTCCGGATCACGATTGGACGTATTCTCTATATCTACTCCATTTTCTAAAGCCTATAGCCTTCTCTAGTGAGAGAAAATTGGTCGGGCTCAAAATTTCTAGAAATTTAAATCATTAAATCTTGCTCTAAATAGTATTTCAATGGTCCCCTTTAAGTCGAAAAATACCTTCCGGATGGTGATTTATGGTACTCAAAATATTTGATGGCTATAGCCTACTCCGTCGAGCAAAAATGGGTATGTATCAAAATTCCAAAGCCTATAGCCTTCTCTCGCAACTGAAAATTTTTCTGTCTCAAAATTTCTACAACTTTGGATCATTAAAAGATGCTTTCAACATAATTCTAACGATCCATTTTGAGTCGAAAAACTCCTTCCGGATCACGATTGGACGTATTCTCTATATCTACTCCATTTTCTAAAGCCTATAGCCTTCTCTAGTGAGAGAAAATTGGTCGGGCTCAAAATTTCTAGAAATTTAAATCATTAAATCTTGCTCTAAATAGTATTTCAATGGTCCCCTTTAAGTCGAAAAATACCTTCCGGATGGTGATTTATGGTACTCAAAATATTTGATGGCTATAGCCTACTCCGTCGAGCAAAAATGGGTATGTATCAAAATTCCAAAGCCTATAGCCTTCTCTCGCAACTGAAAATTTTTCTGTCTCAAAATTTCTACAACTTTGGATCATTAAAAGATGCTTTCAACATAATTCTAACGATCCATTTTGAGTCGAAAAACTCCTTCCGGATCACGATTGGACGTATTCTCTATATCTACTCCATTTTCTAAAGCCTATAGCCTTCTCTAGTGAGAGAAAATTGGTCGGGCTCAAAATTTCTAGAAATTTAAATCATTAAATCTTGCTCTAAATAGTATTTCAATGGTCCCCTTTAAGTCGAAAAATACCTTCCGGATGGTGATTTATGGTACTCAAAATATTTGATGGCTATAGCCTACTCCGTCGAGCAAAAATGGGTATGTATCAAAATTCCAAGCCTATAGCCTTCTCTCGCAACTGAAAATTTTTCTGTCTCAAAATTTCTACAACTTTGGATCATTAAAAGATGCTTTCAACATAATTCTAACGATCCATTTTGAGTCGAAAAACTCCTTCCGGATCACGATTGGACGTATTCTCTATATCTACTCCATTTTCTAAAGCCTATAGCCTTCTCTAGTGAGAGAAAATTGGTCGGGCTCAAAATTTCTAGAAATTTAAATCATTAAATCTTGCTCTAAATAGTATTTCAATGGTCCCCTTTAAGTCGAAAAATACCTTCCGGATGGTGATTTATGGTACTCAAAATATTTGATGGCTATAGCCTACTCCGTCGAGCAAAAATGGGTATGTATCAAAATTCCAAAGCCTATAGCCTTCTCTCGCAACTGAAAATTTTTCTGTCTCAAAATTTCTACAACTTTGGATCATTAAAAGATGCTTTCAACATAATTCTAACGATCCATTTTGAGTCGAAAAACTCCTTCCGGATCACGATTGGACGTATTCTCTATATCTACTCCATTTTCTAAAGCCTATAGCCTTCTCTAGTGAGAGAAAATTGGTCGGGCTCAAAATTTCTAGAAATTTAAATCATTAAATCTTGCTCTAAATAGTATTTCAATGGTCCCCTTTAAGTCGAAAAATACCTTCCGGATGGTGATTTATGGTACTCAAAATATTTGATGGCTATAGCCTACTCCGTCGAGCAAAAATGGGTATGTATCAAAATTCCAAAGCCTATAGCCTTCTCTCGCAACTGAAAATTTTTCTGTCTCAAAATTTCTACAACTTTGGATCATTAAAAGATGCTTTCAACATAATTCTAACGATCCATTTTGAGTCGAAAAACTCCTTCCGGATCACGATTGGACGTATTCTCTATATCTACTCCATTTTCTAAAGCCTATAGCCTTCTCTAGTGAGAGAAAATTGGTCGGGCTCAAAATTTCTAGAAATTTAAATCATTAAATCTTGCTCTAAATAGTATTTCAATGGTCCCTTTAAGTCGAAAAATACCTTCCGGATGGTGATTTATGGTACTCAAAATATTTGATGGCTATAGCCTACTCCGTCGAGCAAAAATGGGTATGTATCAAAATTCCAAAGCCTATAGCCTTCTCTCGCAACTGAAAATTTTTCTGTCTCAAAATTTCTACAACTTTGGATCATTAAAAGATGCTTTCAACATAATTCTAACGATCCATTTTGAGTCGAAAAACTCCTTCCGGATCACGATTGGACGTATTCTCTATATCTACTCCATTTTCTAAAGCCTATAGCCTTCTCTAGTGAGAGAAAATTGGTCGGGCTCAAAATTTCTAGAAATTTAAATCATTAAATCTTGCTCTAAATAGTATTTCAATGGTCCCCTTTAAGTCGAAAAATACCTTCCGGATGTGATTTATGGTACTCAAAATATTTGATGGCTATAGCCTACTCCGTCGAGCAAAAATGGGTATGTATCAAAATTCCAAAGCCTATAGCCTTCTCTCGCAACTGAAAATTTTTCTGTCTCAAAATTTCTACAACTTTGGATCATTAAAAGATGCTTTCACATAATTCTAACGATCCATTTTGAGTCGAAAAACTCCTTCCGGATCACGATTGGACGTATTCTCTATATCTACTCCATTTTCTAAAGCCTATAGCCTTCTCTAGTGAGAGAAAATTGGTCGGGCTCAAAATTTCTAGAAATTTAAATCATTAAATCTTGCTCTAAATAGTATTTCAATGGTCCCCTTTAAGTCGAAAAATACCTTCCGGATGGTGATTTATGGTACTCAAAATATTTGATGGCTATAGCCTACTCCGTTGAGCAAAAATGGGTATGTATCAAAATTCCCAAGCCTATAGCCTTCTCTCGCAACTGAAAATTTTTCTGTCTCAAAATTCTACAACTTTGGATCATTAAAAGATGCTTTCAACATAATTCTAACATCCATTTTGAGTCGAAAAACTCCTTCCGGATCACGATTGACGTATTCTCTATATCTACTCCATTTTCTAAAGCCTATAGCCTTCTCTAGTGAGAGAAAATTGGTCGGGCTCAAAATTTCTAGAAATTTAAATCATTAAATCTTGCTCTAAATAGTATTTCAATGGTCCCCTTTAAGTCGAAAAATACCTTCCGGATGGTGATTTATGGTACTCAAAATATTTGATGGCTATAGCCTACTCCGTCGAGCAAAAATGGGTATGTATCAAAATTCCAAAGCCTATAGCCTTCTCTCGCAACTGAAAATTTTTCTGTCTCAAAATTTCTACAACTTTGGATCATTAAAAGATGCTTTCAACATAATTCTAACGATCCATTTTGAGTCGAAAAACTCCTTCCGGATCACGATTGGACGTATTCTCTATATCTACTCCATTTTCTAAAGCCTATAGCCTTCTCTAGTGAGAGAAAATTGGTCGGGCTCAAAATTTCTAGAAATTTAAATCATTAAATCTTGCTCTAAATAGTATTTCAATGGTCCCCTTTAAGTCGAAAAATACCTTCCGGATGGTGATTTATGGTACTCAAAATATTTGATGGCTATAGCCTACTCCGTCGAGCAAAAATGGGTATGTATCAAAATTCCAAAGCCTATAGCCTTCTCTCGCAACTGAAAATTTTTCTGTCTCAAAATTTCTACAACTTTGGGTCATTAAAAGATGCTTTCAACATAATTCTAACGATCCATTTTGAGTCGAAAAACTCCTTCCGGATCACGATTGGACGTATTCTCTATATCTACTCCATTTTCTAAAGCCTATAGCCTTCTCTAGTGAGAGAAAATTGGTCGGGCTCAAAATTTCTAGAAATTTAAATCATTAAATCTTGCTCTAAATAGTATTTCAATGGTCCCCTTTAAGTCGAAAAATACCTTCCGGATGGTGATTTATGGTACTCAAAATATTTGATGGCTATAGCCTACTCCGTCGAGCAAAAATGGGTATGTATCAAAATTCCAAAGCCTATAGCCTTCTCTCGCAACTGAAAATTTTTCTGTCTCAAAATTTCTACAACTTTGGATCATTAAAAGATGCTTTCAACATAATTCTAACGATCCATTTTGAGTCGAAAAACTCCTTCCGGATCACGATTGGACGTATTCTCTATATCTACTCCATTTTCTAAAGCCTATAGCCTTCTCTAGTGAGAGAAAATTGTCGGGCTCAAAATTTCTAGAAATTTAAATCATTAAATCTTGCTCTAAATAGTATTTCAATGGTCCCCTTTAAGTCGAAAAATGCCTTCCGGATGGTGATTTATGGTACTCAAAATATTTGATGGCTATAGCCTACTCCGTCGAGCAAAAATGGGTATGTATCAAAATTCCAAAGCCTATAACCTTATCTCGCAACTGAAAATTTTTCTGTGTCAAAATTTCTACAACTTTGGATCATTAAAAGATACTTTCAACATAATTCTAACGATCATTTTGTGTCGAAAAACTCCTTCCGGATCACGATTGGACGTATTCTCTATATCTACTCCATTTTCTAAAGCCTATAGCCTTCTCTAGTGAGAGAAAATTGGTCGGGCTCAAAATTTCTAGAAATTTAAATCATTAAATCTTGCTCTAAATAGTATTTCAATGGTCCCCTTTAAGTCGAAAAATACCTTCCGGATGGTGATTTATGGTACTCAAAATATTTGATGGCTATAGCCTACTCCGTCGAGCAAAAATGGGTATGTATCAAAATTCCAAAGCCTATAGCCTTCTCTCGCAACTGAAAATTTTTCTGTCTCAAAATTTCTACAACTTTGGATCATTAAAAGATGCTTTCAACATAATTCTAACGATCCATTTTGAGTCGAAAAACTCCTTCCGGATCACGATTGGACGTATTCTCTATATCTACTCCATTTTCTAAAGCCTATAGCCTTCTCTAGTGAGAGAAAATTGGTCGGGCTCAAAATTTCTAGAAATTTAAATCATTAAATCTTGCTCTAAATAGTATTTCAATGGTCCCCTTTAAGTCGAAAAATACCTTCCGGATGGTGATTTATGGTACTCAAAATATTTGATGGCTATAGCCTACTCCGTCGAGCAAAAATGGGTATGTATCAAAATTCCAAAGCCTATAGCCTTCTCTCGCAACTGAAAATTTTTCTGTCTCAAAATTTCTACAACTTTGGATCATTAAAAGATGCTTTCACATAATTCTAACGATCATTTTGAGTCGAAAAACTCCTTCCGGATCACGATTGGACGTATTCTCTATATCTACTCCATTTTCTAAAGCCTATAGCCTTCTCTAGTGAGAGAAAATTGGTCGGGCTCAAAATTTCTAGAAATTTAAATCATTAAATCTTGCTCTAAATAGTATTTCAATGGTCCCCTTTAAGTCGAAAAATACCTTCCGGATGGTGATTTATGGTACTCAAAATATTTGATGGCTATAGCCTACTCCGTTGAGCAAAAATGGGTATGTATCAAAATTCCCAAGCCTATAGCCTTCTCTCGCAACTGAAAATTTTTCTGTCTCAAAATTCTACAACTTTGGATCATTAAAAGATGCTTTCAACATAATTCTAACGATCCATTTTGAGTCGAAAAACTCCTTCCGGATCACGATTGGACGTATTCTCTATATCTACTCCATTTTCTAAAGCATATAGCCTTCTCTAGTGAGAGAAAATTAGTCGGGCTCAAAATTTCTAGAAATTTAAATCATTAAAACTTGCTCTAAATAGTATTTCAATGATCCCTTTTATGTCGAAAAATGCCTTCCGGATGGTGATTTATGGTACTCAAAATATTTGATGGCTATAGCCTACTCCGTCGAGCAAAAATGGGTATGTATCAAAATTCCAAAGCCTATAACCTTATCTCGCAACTGAAAATTTTTCTGTGTCAAAATTTCTACAACTTTGGATCATTAAAAGATACTTTCAACATAATTCTAACGATCAATTTTGTGTCGAAAAACTCCTTCCGGATCACGATTGGACGTATTCTCTATATCTACTCCATTTTCTAAAGCCTATAGCCTTCTCTAGTGAGAGAAAATTGGTCGGGCTCAAAATTTCTAGAAATTTAAATCATTAAATCTTGCTCTAAATAGTATTTCAATGGTCCCCTTTAAGTCGAAAAATACCTTCCGGATGGTGATTTATGGTACTCTAAATATTTGATGGCTATAGCCTACTCTGTTGAGCAAAAATGGGTATGTATCAAAATTCCCAAGCCTATAGCCTTCTCTCGCAACTGAAAATTTTTCTGTCTCAAAAATTCTACAACTTTGGATCATTAAAAGATGCTTTCAACATAATTCTAACGATCCATTTTGAGTCGAAAAACTCCTTCCGGATCACGATTGGACGTATTCTCTATATCTACTTCATATTTGGCGACCAATAGGTTTCTTTGAGGTCCTTGTACATCTTGGAAGCTCCTGGATGTACGGAATATGGTGTCTGGTGTGCCTCCGACAAGATCCGTTGCTTCACATCTTCCACGTCGGGAACGCAGATTCTCCCCTTAAAATGGAGTATACCTTCATCCGAAGTCTTGAATTCATTGCCCTTCTCACTAAACAGTCTAGCCTTCAGCAGTGAGGAGTCATTTTCTTGATGCGCCTTGATAACATCTAACAGATCTGACTTGAGAACAAGTGAAGATAACCTCCCCGCTATCAGTTCGACGTTGAAATCCATAATTTCCTTCTGCAAAGGTTTAGGAAGTGCTCCAATAGACATTAGCATGCCTACTGACTTCCGACTTAGTGCGTCTGCCACCCTGTTTGCCTTCCCAGGATGGTATAAGATTTCACAATCATAGTCCTTCGCCAGTTCTAACCACCGTCTTTGCCTCATATTTAACTCCTTTTGAGTAAAAATATACTTAAGACTCTGGTGGTCAGTATAAATCTCACACTTGTTCCCGTACAGGTAATGTCTCCAAATCTTAAGAGCGAAAACTACTGCCGCCAATTCCAAGTCATGGGTAGGGTAGTTCTTCTCATGATTCTTCAGCTGTCGGGATGCATAGGCTACTACCCTCCCGTTCTGCATTAACACAGCTCCGAGCCCATTCTTGGAAGCGTCACTGTATATCACAAAATTTCCCGCTTCAACATCAGGAATAATCAGCACAGGTGCGCTCGTCAATTTCCTCTTAAGCTCCTGGAAGTTTTCTTCACACTTCTGAGTCCACTCGTACTTCTTCTCCTTCCGAGTGAGAGCTGTAAGAGGTGCTGCAATCTTCGAAAATCCTTCTACAAATCTCCTATAATATCCTGCCAACCCAAGAAAACTTCTGACCTCCGTAACGTTCTTGGGTGTTGGCCATGAGCTAACTGCTTCCACCTTAGTCGGATCTACAGAGATTCCTTCCTTCGTCACTACATGCCCCAAGAAATGAACTTTCTCCAACCAAAATTCACACTTCGTGAATTTGGCATACAGTTGATGCTGTCTCAACATCTCCATCACCAGCCTCAGGTGTTGCTCATGTTCTTCCTGGGACCTCGAGTATATCAGGATGTCATCGATGAAAACGATCACAAACTTATCCAAGTAATCCCTGAATACTCGGTTCATTAGATCCATAAATGCAGCTGGGGCATTCGTCAGTCCAAAGGGCATAACCAAAAACTCATAGTGCCCATAACGAGTCCTGAAGGCCGTCTTCGAGATATCTGACTCCTTGATCCGGAGTTGATGATAGCCTGAGCGCAGATCAATCTTTGAGAAGACTGTGGCTCCCCTGAGCTGGTCGAACAGATCATCTATCCTGGGGAGAGGATATTTATTCTTGATAGTGATCTTGTTCAACTCCCTGTAGTCTATACACATCCGCAAAGATCCGTCCTTTTTCTTTACGAACAGGACCGGTGCTCCCCAAGGAGAATGGCTTTGCTTGATGAACCCTTTGTCCAACAACTCCTGTAGTTGCACTTGCAGCTCCCTGAGCTCGGCGGGTGCCATCCTGTATGGAGCCTTCGATACCGGGGCAGCTCCGGGTATCAACTCGATTTCAAAAGAAATCTCCCGCTCTGGCGGCAATCCTGGCAATTCTTCTGGGAATACGTCCACATATTCCCTGATAATAGGAACATCTTCTGGCGTCAGTTCCTTTTCTTGCCTCTTATCCACCATGTTAGCTAAATATCCTTGACAACCATTAGCTAACATTTTCCAAGCTCTTACGGCAGACACCAACTTGGTGGTGGAATTTCTAGACTGGCCCTGGAAATTAAACTCCTCTCTCCCATCGAGGCTAAACGAAATGCGGCGTCTCCGGCAATCAATCCTGGCGTTGTATCGTCCCAAAAAGTCCATCCCCAAGATCACATCGAAATCATGAAGTTTGATTGCGATGAGATCTGCAAGTAATTCTCTGCCCTTAATCATGATGGGAACATTTTGGATCCAGAAGTTGGACCACAAAATTTCACCGGATGGTAGAGAAGCATTGAAAGGTTGTTCTACTCTCTTAACACTGCTCCCTAGCTTCTGGGCAAATTCTAGGGATATGAATGAATGCGTTGCGCCGGAATCGAATAGTGCAATGACATCATAGGTGGTGATAGAAATCTGACCTGTCACCACATGCGATGTCCCGGCTTCTGCATCTCCCTTTGTGTAGGCATAGATCCGGGCTAGAGGTTCTGGCGCTTCTATTCTGCCCTGGATCATTGCTGGTCCTTCCAGCCTAGCTTGTACCGCATGAATCTGCCTCTGGTTGGAGTTGCGGTTTTGGTACTGCTGCTGCTGATTCTGATACTGGGGTTGAGGGTTTTAATTGTTTTGAGGGCAGTTCTTAGCAAAATGTCCCTATTTTCCACAAAGGTAGCAAGCATTCGACCCCTTTCTGCATACTCCGGGGTGCTTCTTTCCGTAGGTGTCACAGGTAGGGTATGTGACATTGTTACCATCATTGCCCCTGTTATTCTTCTTCTGCGGATAGTTCTTTTGTTGTCCCTGGCCACTGAAGTTTCCCTTCCTTTTGTTCTTCCCAAATTGCTTGGGACTTTGGCCAGAGCCACTTGCTTGACCTTTGGTGTTTGTTTCTGTGCCCTGGCGGGGTTGGTTAGTCTTGGCAGCAGCTTTTTCCTCCTTCCGGGCTTTGAAAATCTGGTTTCTTGCTTCTTTATCCTTGTTGATCCAGTATTCAGCCCTGACTGCTCTGCTTACACAATCTGACACAGTTTCTGGCGGGCTGTTGCCAGTGCTGACCAGCTTGGCTATATCTGTTCGAAACATTATCATCATCAATCGAACTTTTTCTTCTTCATTGGGCACCAGTTTAGGGCATAGACGGGCTAACTGCTCGAACCTCTTAACCGCGTCCATTACTGACAATGAGCCCTGCCGGAAATTCGTAAATTCATCCTGCTGAACAGCAAGGACTTCTTTGTTGTAGTACATTGTCCGGAATTCGTGGACAAAATCTTGCCAAGTCATGGCCATCACATCTCTTCTCGCCTCTATCGTTGTCCACCAGTGCCTCGCATCCTTCTTAAGGGCGAAGGAGGCACATAAAACCTTCTCCTGTTCAGTGAGTTGCATGAAATTCAGAATGACCTGAATATCAATCAGCCAATTATCAGCTGCAATCGGATCAGTCGGTCCTTCAAACTCTGGAGCTTTCATACGCCTGAAGCGCTCATATAACATGTTGTCTCGGACTATCGGTGGGTTTGCAGGTATGGCAGCTGGTGCCCTTGGGACTTCTGCAGGTTGAGGCGCTGCCGGTTGGGCCTCTGGCTGAACATTTACATTTGGTACTGGAGGTACCACTGGCTGTGCTGGCGGCGCTGGCGGTGGCGCAGCTTGAACTTGCGGAGCTTGATTCATCCGCTCCAACTGCTCTCTAAACCTTGCCATCTCTTGCTGCTGCTCTTGCAGCTGTCGTTGTATATTCATCATTAGTGTCACCATATCCGGCTGTGGCGGATCTTCTGGTGCATCGGCAGAGGTGTTACCTGTTGTGCGAACCATCTTTATAATCCTAATATAGGAAAAAGAAATATTAACCATATTCTTTCTTCCCATAACAATCTTATCATATCATCTTATCATGCATAACATTCATGACATCACATAAACATACATATCATAGCATAACATATACATACTTAATAAAGCATAACATATATACTTAACATATCATGACATCATAACATACCATCTTGTCATATATCCCGTGATACGCACGGTCCCTTTGAGTACAAAATCAAGGGTACATAATCATATCAAAAGTACATACTGTACAAAATATATACTGTCTTATATACAACATAATGTACATATTTTTACATAAAAACGGACAGAGTTTCGGATGGAAGTGGCTACCACTTGCCATCCTACATATATATACAGTCAAAACAACCGAATACAAAAAAAACTATACAAACGGTCCCAATAAAAGGAAATACTCGATCGAACCTAATCTACTCGGAGTCATCAAGAGTGCTGACTGAGGTGTCGGAATCCGAAAGCACAATCACCGGGTCAGGGGCATCCTCGTCGGCCCACTCCTCGGGGTCATCCCATACCTCGTAGGCTGCATCATCGTCATCCATCTCGCCCTCGTCATCGCTCGACAGGACGATGACGGGTGGATCCTCATGCGCTGGTGGCTCAATCGGGACGACATCATCATCGGAGTCATCGTCCGCATCCATCGGGTGCTCCTCTAGTGGCCCTACCTCATACTGAGGGTCCTGCTGCTCGTCATCGGCATCGGGAGCCTGAGCCTCAACTGCGGGCTCAGCAGGTACTGCTTGGGCCTTCGTCTCGGCCTCTAAGATATCATCGTAGAAACTGCCGATAGTCATCTGATCAGTCGGCGTTGGCACGAACTGCTGGATGTGCTGTGGTATCCCTCTCCTCATGAGCAACAATGCCTGCAACTCATGATCAGCCATCTCCTGTGGAATGTGAGGGAGCATCATCTCCTGAAATCGCAAACAGTAGTGGCTCATAGTCTCTCCTGGATATGCATGCCAGTCCTGAGACAGTCTCTGATAACGAGCCTGCCTCATGTCTCTGTAGATCACGGGGTCGCGTATCGGCTCTCCCGGTCCTCTGGCGGGTAGCGGTCCATAACGAGCCATAACTACTGCATGAAAGTGTGCCCACGTGCGGCTGGGCAGCTGCGGCTCTCCTAGCGTGACCCACCAAATCCTGGCGTCACCGCTCAAGCATCGGCTAGCGAGCATAACCTGCAAGTGCTCCTATATGTGGCACATAGCGAACGTTTGCTCCATATCATGGAGCCACGTCCCTATGGACATCGATCGCCGTGTGCTGTCAAAGTACGCTGGCTGTGAACGGTAGAATGCAACAACCGCGTCGCGATCCCTCTTAACTCGGGCTGGATCCATAATGCCGCTCTACTCCACATAATAACAACATAAACCATAAAACACATAAATAAAACAAACATAAGCAATTAAATCTAAACTTACTTGCAATGGTGGAGGCGATGTCAGGCAATTGTAAAATCGTGTCGCGAGGAAACCGCTCTGATACCAACTCTTGTAACGCCCTACCTAGCGTAGGCCGTTACTCGTGCGTGCATACATACATTCATAACATAAACTTACTTACATACATGGCTTGTAAAAACACAGCGGATTTTTTTTTTTTTTTATAGTACACAAAACTATGTACATAAACTTAAAAGGCTGTTTCTGTGCATAATTTACTAATTATTACTGATAAAAAGTATCTGGTCTTTAATAAGTGTATACCACACAAAAATGCGTAGCGGCTCCATATACCACGATTTTACATTGCTTGACCCGCTACTCCCCACCGCATCAACATCAGCTGACAGGCGACTTACCTACAGCACAAACTTAAAACAGTGAGCTTAAGGCCCAGTAAGTACAACTCCTAGGCCGTGAAACAAATAGCAACAATATAATATCTAACAAACAATAACTTAGCGCAACATAACATGTACATGACATACATATAGCATACATAACATACTTAGCATACTTGGCATACATAGCATACTTATACTTAGCATACATATAACACTTAGCATGCATAGGTCATTTTATGCTTCATTATCTTTCATTATAACTTGTGGGCCCTTAGTCTACATGTTCGTATCCGGCGCGCGACTATGAATTGTCTGGGGCGGCCAAACCAAATCCAGATCAATCCACAGTCCAACCCGACCTGGCGCGGGTGGATCGACACGGCTCTTCTTTTCTTACTTATTCTTGCTTACGTGTGAACATACATTCTTGATGTCATCTTTCTAACTTATCTTCTTACTTATCTTGTCTTAGCATGCTTATTTACTTAACATTTTCATGTTACATACATGAATACACAACATTTAACACAAAGCACATCATCGAGTCTAATAGTTCAATCCTATTAGCTTGTGCTGTAGACGGTGTTGTACTTACTGTCTATATTTCAGTTGTTACGCCGATCCTCGTCCAGGCTCTGCTGCAGAATCCCTCCTGCTTGATGGAAAGTTGTACATCAGTCTTCAACTCCATTCTATCGTATGTTGGTACTAACCAACATTTTTACGGGTTTTCGGCTATATGTCCCCCTATACGTAGAGCGATTTGTAACCCATAGGGTTTTGTTGGAAAATCGTGTGTGTATTTGGCCCGTTTAGAAAACATTGGGTTAGGTCGAATACCTACCATTGGGCTCGTATAAAACTTGTTTTCTTGTTGGTCAACCAAGGTCAACCTTTTTGTGAGCTAAAGTCAACCCTGTTCGGATCAACTCTGGGCCTTGGGGCGAAGCCCGGTAACTCGGGTACTAAACCCCGGCTACCATGCGTTCTATAATTTTCTTTCAAAACTTAGTTTAAAATTCTCTTTCTTTAAAACTTGAACTTAAAAATCCTTTTCTTAATACTTAGCTTAAAACTTAATTTCTTAACTTACTTCATAAAATTTTCGTGAATCTGGGCCTATATTTTCATAAAATGGTCGAGGGTCGGAAACTGCTTTTGGGACAGTTTCCGTGCTTAAAATAACGTTTTATGTTCGAAAATAAATTTTCCTAAGTTGGTTCTACAAAATTCGTGTACAGGATTTTGTTGAACCCTGCACCGTTTTCAGATTTTAGGTTATAGTTAAAAATCCGTTTTGATTTGGAAAAGACTTTCTTCACGAAAGTTCTAGCCCTCGAAGAGTTCTAAAACTTTCGTGTTTTACACTTTTTCTGATTCCTTACCATTTGGTGTCAGTTTTAAATCAAAACCGAGCTGAATACAAAAACTGGGTCTTCTGACCCACCTACGGTTTTTCGTGTAAAAGTAGGCCTTTGGAGCCTTATTTTGGCAAAGTGCCGCGTACCCCCTAGTAAACACCCTAATCTACAACTTTCGTGTTTTACGTTTTGGCAATTCGGCCTCTATCAGCCAACTGGGATGTTTTCCCGAGACTGCTCCCAGGGAACCGAGAGGCAGTTTCGGTTTTTAGGTTGATTGTTACGGCCTAAGACGTTGGTTCTAGCTCGACCGCCCACTGCGGGAGTTAGGTTCATGGCAGGCAGCGCGTCTAACGTTCTCTCACGGCTAACTAAGCCAACTCACGAGCTCGTGCAACCCATCAACCGAGCCTAAATTGCCTAGGGGCTGCACGGTTCTACTAGCATACATTCAACAAACTTTTCTAGCAACCTAACATCATAAATCCGAGCCATTCTTGCACCAAAAATTCTGACCTAAATGGGGACAATAGCCTACTACACCCTAGCATGCATTCTAACAAGAATCAAGCATAAACCGAGCATAAAATTCATGTACACACACCACACAACACTCGGCCACACACATGCACACCACTCGGCACACTAGGCATCATAGGGCAGAAAAATAAGCAAGCATGGGCTTATGCCCTTACATCCATTTTTGGCACAAATACACATAAATTCAAGCTTTAAAAATCAATTTAAAAACTTGAGAAAAGTTTTAGGGTTTTACCTCAATTTGATGTGGGTTTTCGGCCCCCCTTGGGTTTGGTTTTGCCGAGACCCTCCTAAGCTCCCCCTTGATTCTCCTTTGATTCGGCTGACCCGCTAGGTGCACCAAGCACTCGGCCAATGGTCCCTAGAGCCGCTCCTCACCACACTCGGCCACACAAGGGTTGGCTGCCCAAGTTGGAGAAAATTTTCTCCCTTCCCTTGCACAAACCCGAGAGCTCCTTAGAGGCTCCAATAAGCCTCCAAACTCACACACAAGCTCACTCAAAGCTTGGCTAAGCCACCCGAAACTTTAGCCCCAAATTTTCCCCTTGAAATTTTGGTTTCTCTCCCTCGGCTCCCCTGCACTCTAGCTCACGGCAGTGGCTGCCCTTGCTGCCAGAAATTTTTTTTTCTTTCTCTCCCCTCGGCTCCCTAAGCTACCCGAAGCAAAAGATGAAGTTTTGGTTCACAAAAACTTCGAACTCCCTTGGTCTCTCTCTCTCTCGGATTTTCTTGAAGAAAATGGCAAGAGTTTCTCTAGGATTTTGAATAAAAGTGAATAGAGAGGATGGCTATTTATAGAGCTCTTGTAAACTTTGGGAATTTAGACTTTGGCCCCATGATTTTTAAATTTTTGGCCTTGTTTCCATGGGTTGGTCGACCAAGAGGTGGAGAACAACAAGGCATGAGTTGTCTTGGACATGTGTCACTCTAGGATTGGGCCACCACATCAATTGGATAAGAACAAAGCTTGTTCTAGAGTTTTCTTGAACCAAAACTGTGTTTTTGACTGAAAATCGTGAAACGTCGAGTTCAAAAATTTAAATTTCAATACTGTAAATATTATTTTACAGTTTTTGAATTTTTAAACGTGCCGTCGGAAAATCGGGTCGAAAAATCTTTTTCTTGTTTTCTCAAACCCTTTTTGCCCTATGAGCTTAGAAAAATCGCCGGATTCTTAAATAGGATTTCCGGAGTCTCATTTTCATTATCTGTTAATAAAAATGAGTTTCTGTGATATTTCTCGTGAAAAACTGATCTCAAAATTCATGATACTCAATTTCGACTATTTTGGTCAAACGTTGACTTTTTGGGTCAACGGTTGACTTTTCGGTCAAAATTTTGACTTTTCATAAAATGATCAGTTTTCACTCCTTATTGTCCGAAATATCAGTTTTGAACCTTTTTAAGCTATAAAAGCCCATCATTCGCACATGAAAGTTCTGAACATATAATTGCATAAACTGCACATGTATTAATTCTTTACAAGAATTAGGAGACATGAAAACCAGATATTACAGCCTACTCCGTCGAGCAAAAATGGGCATGTATCAAAATTCCAAAGCCTATAGCCTTCTCTCGCAACTGAAAATTTTTCTGTCTCAAAATTTGTACAACTTTGGATCATTAAAAGATGCTTTCAACATAATTCTAACGATCCATTTTGAGTCGAAAAACTCCTTCCAGCTCACGATTGAACGTATTCTCTATATCTACTCCATTTTCTAAAGCCTATAGCCTTCTCTAGTGAGAGAAAATTGGTCGGGCTCATAATTTCTATAAATTTAAATCATTAAATCTTGCTCTAAATAGTATTTCAAAGTCCCCTTTAAGTCGAAAAATACCTTCCGGATGGTGATTTATGGTACTCAAAATATTTGATGGCTATAGCCTACTCCGTCGAGCAAAAATGGGTATGTATCAAAATTCCAAAGCCTATAGCCTTCTCTCGCAACTGAAAATTTTTCTGTCTCAAAATTTCTACAACTTTGGATCATTAAAAGATGCTTTCAACATAATTCTAACGATCCATTTTGAGTCGAAAAACTCCTTCCGGATCACGATTGGACGTATTCTCTATATCTACTCCATTTTCTAAAGCCTATAGCCTTCTCTAGTGAGAGAAAATTGGTCGGGCTCAAAATTTCTAGAAATTTAAATCATTAAATCTTGCTCTAAATAGTATTTCAATGGTCCCCTTTAAGTCGAAAAATACCTTCCGGATGGTGATTTATGGTACTCAAAATATTTGATGGCTATAGCCTACTCCGTCGAGCAAAAATGGGTATGTATCAAAATTCCAAAGCCTATAGCCTTCTCTCGCAACTGAAAATTTTTCTGTCTCAAAATTTCTACAACTTTGGATCATTAAAAGATGCTTTCAACATAATTCTAACGATCCATTTTGAGTCGAAAAACTCCTTCCGGATCACGATTGGACGTATTCTCTATATCTACTCCATTTTCTAAAGCCTATAGCCTTCTCTAGTGAGAGAAAATTGGTCGGGCTCAAAATTTCTAGAAATTTAAATCATTAAATCTTGCTCTAAATAGTATTTCAATGGTCCCCTTTAAGTCGAAAAATACCTTCCGGATGGTGATTTATGGTACTCAAAATATTTGATGGCTATAGCCTACTCCGTCGAGCAAAAATGGGTATGTATCAAAATTCCAAAGCCTATAGCCTTCTCTCGCAACTGAAAATTTTTCTGTCTCAAAATTTCTACAACTTTGGATCATTAAAAGATGCTTTCAACATAATTCTAACGATCCATTTTGAGTCGAAAAACTCCTTCCGGATCACGATTGGACGTATTCTCTATATCTACTCCATTTTCTAAAGCCTATAGCCTTCTCTAGTGAGAGAAAATTGGTCGGGCTCAAAATTTCTAGAAATTTAAATCATTAAATCTTGCTCTAAATAGTATTTCAATGGTCCCCTTTAAGTCGAAAAATACCTTCCGGATGGTGATTTATGGTACTCAAAATATTTGATGGCTATAGCCTACTCCGTCGAGCAAAAATGGGTATGTATCAAAATTCCAAAGCCTATAGCCTTCTCTCGCAACTGAAAATTTTTCTGTCTCAAAATTTCTACAACTTTGGATCATTAAAAGATGCTTTCAACATAATTCTAACGATCCATTTTGAGTCGAAAAACTCCTTCCGGATCACGATTGGACGTATTCTCTATATCTACTCCATTTTCTAAAGCCTATAGCCTTCTCTAGTGAGAGAAAATTGGTCGGGCTCAAAATTTCTAGAAATTTAAATCATTAAATCTTGCTCTAAATAGTATTTCAATGGTCCCCTTTAAGTCGAAAAATACCTTCCGGATGGTGATTTATGGTACTCAAAATATTGATGGCTATAGCCTACTCCGTCGAGCAAAAATGGGTATGTATCAAAATTCCAAAGCCTATAGCCTTCTCTCGCAACTGAAAATTTTTCTGTCTCAAAATTTCTACAACTTTGGATCATTAAAAGATGCTTTCAACATAATTCTAACGATCCATTTTGAGTCGAAAAACTCCTTCCGGATCACGATTGGACGTATTCTCTATATCTACTCCATTTTCTAAAGCCTATAGCCTTCTCTAGTGAGAGAAAATTGGTCGGGCTCAAAATTTCTAGAAATTTAAATCATTAAATCTTGCTCTAAATAGTATTTCAATGGTCCCCTTTAAGTCGAAAAATACCTTCCGGATGGTGATTTATGGTACTCAAAATATTTGATGGCTATAGCCTACTCCGTCGAGCAAAAATGGGTATGTATCAAAATTCCAAAGCCTATAGCCTTCTCTCGCAACTGAAAATTTTTCTGTCTCAAAATTTCTACAACTTTGGATCATTAAAAGATGCTTTCAACATAATTCTAACGATCCATTTTGAGTCGAAAAACTCCTTCCGGATCACGATTGGACGTATTCTCTATATCTACTCCATTTTCTAAAGCCTATAGCCTTCTCTAGTGAGAGAAAATTGGTCGGGCTCAAAATTTCTAGAAATTTAAATCATTAAATCTTGCTCTAAATAGTATTTCAATGGTCCCCTTTAAGTCGAAAAATACCTTCCGGATGGTGATTTATGGTACTCAAAATATTCGATGGCTATAGCCTACTCCGTCGAGCAAAAATGGGTATGTATCAAAATTCCAAAGCCTATAGCCTTCTCTCGCAACTGAAAATTTTTCTGTCTCAAAATTTCTACAACTTTGGATCATTAAAAGATGCTTTCAACATAATTCTAACGATCCATTTTGAGTCGAAAAACTCCTTCCGGATCACGATTGGACGTATTCTCTATATCTACTCCATTTTCTAAAGCATATAGCCTTCTCTAGTGAGAGAAAATTAGTCGGGCTCAAAATTTCTAGAAATTTAAATCATTAAAACTTGCTCTAAATAGTATTTCAATGGTCCCTTTTATGTCGAAAAATGCCTTCCGGATGGTGATTTATGGTACTCAAAATATTCGATGGCTATAGCCTACTCCGTCGAGCAAAAATGGGTATGTATCAAAATTCCAAAGCCTATAGCCTTTCTCGCAACTGAAAATTTTTCTGTCTCAAAATTTCTACAACTTTGGATCATTAAAAGATACTTTCAACATAATTCTAACGATCCATTTTGTGTCGAAAAACTCCTTCCGGATCACGATTGGACGTATTCTCTATATCTACTCCATTTTCTAAAGCATATAGCCTTCTCTAGTGAGAGAAAATTGGTCGGGCTCAAAATTTCTAGAAATTTAAATCATTAAATCTTGCTCTAAATAGTATTTCAATGGTCCCCTTTAAGTCGAAAAATACCTTCCGGATGGTGATTTATGGTACTCAAAATATTTGATGGCTATAGCCTACTCCGTCGAGCAAAAATGGGTATGTATCAAAATTCCAAAGCCTATAGCCTTCTCTCGCAACTGAAAATTTTTCTGTCTCAAAATTTCTACAACTTTGGATCATTAAAAGATGCTTTCAACATAATTCTAACGATCCATTTTGAGTCGAAAAACTCCTTCCGGATCACGATTGGACGTATTCTCTATATCTACTTCATATTTGGCGACCAATAGGTTTCTTTGAGGTCCTTGTACATCTTGGAAGCTCCTGGATGTACGGAATATGGTGTCTGGTGTGCCTCCGACAAGATCCGTTGCTTCACATCTTCCACGTCGGGAACGCAGATTCTCCCCTTAAAATGGAGTATACCTTCATCCGAAGTCTTGAATTCATTGCCCTTCTCACTAAACAGTCTAGCCTTCAGCAGTGAGGAGTCATTTTCTTGATGCGCCTTGATAACATCTAACAGATCTGACTTGAGAACAAGTGAAGATAACCTCCCCGCTATCAGTTCGACGTTGAAATCCATAATTTCCTTCTGCAAAGGTTTAGGAAGTGCTCCAATAGACATTAGCATGCCTACTGACTTCCGACTTAGTGCGTCTGCCACCCTGTTTGCCTTCCCAGGATGGTATAAGATTTCACAATCATAGTCCTTCGCCAGTTCTAACCACCGTCTTTGCCTCATATTTAACTCCTTTTGAGTAAAAATATACTTAAGACTCTGGTGGTCAGTATAAATCTCACACTTGTTCCCGTACAGGTAATGTCTCCAAATCTTAAGAGCGAAAACTACTGCCGCCAATTCCAAGTCATGGGTAGGGTAGTTCTTCTCATGATTCTTCAGCTGTCGGGATGCATAGGCTACTACCCTCCCGTTCTGCATTAACACAGCTCCGAGCCCATTCTTGGAAGCGTCACTGTATATCACAAAATTTCCCGCTTCAACATCAGGAATAATCAGCACAGGTGCGCTCGTCAATTTCCTCTTAAGCTCCTGGAAGTTTTCTTCACACTTCTGAGTCCACTCGTACTTCTTCTCCTTCCGAGTGAGAGCTGTAAGAGGTGCTGCAATCTTCGAAAATCCTTCTACAAATCTCCTATAATATCCTGCCAACCCAAGAAAACTTCTGACCTCCGTAACGTTCTTGGGTGTTGGCCATGAGCTAACTGCTTCCACCTTAGTCGGATCTACAGAGATTCCTTCCTTCGTCACTACATGCCCCAAGAAATGAACTTTCTCCAACCAAAATTCACACTTCGTGAATTTGGCATACAGTTGATGCTGTCTCAACATCTCCATCACCAGCCTCAGGTGTTGCTCATGTTCTTCCTGGGACCTCGAGTATATCAGGATGTCATCGATGAAAACGATCACAAACTTATCCAAGTAATCCCTGAATACTCGGTTCATTAGATCCATAAATGCAGCTGGGGCATTCGTCAGTCCAAAGGGCATAACCAAAAACTCATAGTGCCCATAACGAGTCCTGAAGGCCGTCTTCGAGATATCTGACTCCTTGATCCGGAGTTGATGATAGCCTGAGCGCAGATCAATCTTTGAGAAGACTGTGGCTCCCCTGAGCTGGTCGAACAGATCATCTATCCTGGGGAGAGGATATTTATTCTTGATAGTGATCTTGTTCAACTCCCTGTAGTCTATACACATCCGCAAAGATCCGTCCTTTTTCTTTACGAACAGGACCGGTGCTCCCCAAGGAGAATGGCTTTGCTTGATGAACCCTTTGTCCAACAACTCCTGTAGTTGCACTTGCAGCTCCCTGAGCTCGGCGGGTGCCATCCTGTATGGAGCCTTCGATACCGGGGCAGCTCCGGGTATCAACTCGATTTCAAAAGAAATCTCCCGCTCTGGCGGCAATCCTGGCAATTCTTCTGGGAATATGTCCACATATTCCCTGATAATAGGAACATCTTCTGGCGTCAGTTCCTTTTCTTGCCTCTTATCCACCATGTTAGCTAAATATCCTTGACAACCATTAGCTAACATTTTCCAAGCTCTTACGGCAGACACCAACTTGGTGGTGGAATTTCTAGACTGGCCCTGGAAATTAAACTCCTCTCTCCCATCGAGGCTAAACGAAATGCGGCGTCTCCGGCAATCAATCCTGGCGTTGTATCGTCCCAAAAAGTCCATCCCCAAGATCACATCGAAATCATGAAGTTTGATTGCGATGAGATCTGCAAGTAATTCTCTGCCCTTAATCATGATGGGAACATTTTGGATCCAGAAGTTGGACCACAAAATTTCACCGGATGGTAGAGAAGCATTGAAAGGTTGTTCTACTCTCTTAACACTGCTCCCTAGCTTCTGGGCAAATTCTAGGGATATGAATGAATGCGTTGCGCCGGAATCGAATAGTGCAATGACATCATAGGTGGTGATAGAAATCTGACCTGTCACCACATGCGATGTCCCGGCTTCTGCATCTCCCTTTGTGTAGGCATAGATCCGGGCTAGAGGTTCTGGCGCTTCTATTCTGCCCTGGATCATTGCTGGTCCTTCCAGCCTAGCTTGTACCGCATGAATCTGCCTCTGGTTGGAGTTGCGGTTTTGGTACTGCTGCTGCTGATTCTGATACTGGGGTTGAGGGTTTTAATTGTTTTGAGGGCAGTTCTTAGCAAAATGTCCCTATTTTCCACAAAGGTAGCAAGCATTCGACCCCTTTCTGCATACTCCGGGGTGCTTCTTTCCGTAGGTGTCACAGGTAGGGTATGTGACATTGTTACCATCATTGCCCCTGTTATTCTTCTTCTGCGGATAGTTCTTTTGTTGTCCCTGGCCACTGAAGTTTCCCTTCCTTTTGTTCTTCCCAAATTGCTTGGGACTTTGGCCAGAGCCACTTGCTTGACCTTTGGTGTTTGTTTCTGTGCCCTGGCGGGGTTGGTTAGTCTTGGCAGCAGCTTTTTCCTCCTTCCGGGCTTTGAAAATCTGGTTTCTTGCTTCTTTATCCTTGTTGATCCAGTATTCAGCCCTGACTGCTCTGCTTACACAATCTGACACAGTTTCTGGCGGGCTGTTGCCAGTGCTGACCAGCTTGGCTATATCTGTTCGAAACATTATCATCATCAATCGAACTTTTTCTTCTTCATTGGGCACCAGTTTAGGGCATAGACGGGCTAACTGCTCGAACCTCTTAACCGCGTCCATTACTGACAATGAGCCCTGCCGGAAATTCGTAAATTCATCCTGCTGAACAGCAAGGACTTCTTTGTTGTAGTACATTGTCCGGAATTCGTGGACAAAATCTTGCCAAGTCATGGCCATCACATCTCTTCTCGCCTCTATCGTTGTCCACCAGTGCCTCGCATCCTTCTTAAGGGCGAAGGAGGCACATAAAACCTTCCCTGTTCAGTGAGTTGCATGAAATTCAGAATGACCTGAATATCAATCAGCCAATTATCAGCTGCAATCGGATCAGTCGGTCCTTCAAACTCTGGAGCTTTCATACGCCTGAAGCGCTCATATAACATGTTGTCTCGGACTATCGGTGGGTTTGCAGGTATGGCAGCTGGTGCCCTTGGGACTTCTGCAGGTTGAGGCGCTGCCGGTTGGGCCTCTGGCTGAACATTTACATTTGGTACTGGAGGTACCACTGGCTGTGCTGGCGGCGCTGGCGGTGGCGCAGCTTGAACTTGCGGAGCTTGATTCATCCGCTCCAACTGCTCTCTAAACCTTGCCATCTCTTGCTGCTGCTCTTGCAGCTGTCGTTGTATATTCATCATTAGTGTCACCATATCCGGCTGTGGCGGATCTTCTGGTGCATCGGCAGAGGTGTTACCTGTTGTGCGAACCATCTTTATAATCCTAATATAGGAAAAAGAAATATTAACCATATTCTTTCTTCCCATAACAATCTTATCATATCATCTTATCATGCATAACATTCATGACATCACATAAACATACATATCATAGCATAACATATACATACTTAATAAAGCATAACATATATACTTAACATATCATGACATCATAACATACCATCTTGTCATATATCCCGTGATACGCACGGTCCCTTTGAGTACAAAATCAAGGGTACATAATCATATCAAAAGTACATACTGTACAAAATATATACTGTCTTATATACAACATAATGTACATATTTTTACATAAAAACGGACAGAGTTTCGGATGGAAGTGGCTACCACTTGCCATCCTACATATATATACAGTCAAAACAACCGAATACAAAAAAAACTATACAAACGGTCCCAATAAAAGGAAATACTCGATCGAACCTAATCTACTCGGAGTCATCAAGAGTGCTGACTGAGGTGTCGGAATCCGAAAGCACAATCACCGGGTCAGGGGCATCCTCGTCGGCCCACTCCTCGGGGTCATCCCATACCTCGTAGGCTGCATCATCGTCATCCATCTCGCCCTCGTCATCGCTCGACAGGACGATGACGGGTGGATCCTCATGCGCTGGTGGCTCAATCGGGACGACATCATCATCGGAGTCATCGTCCGCATCCATCGGGTGCTCCTCTAGTGGCCCTACCTCATACTGAGGGTCCTGCTGCTCGTCATCGGCATCGGGAGCCTGAGCCTCAACTGCGGGCTCAGCAGGTACTGCTTGGGCCTTCGTCTCGGCCTCTAAGATATCATCGTAGAAACTGCCGATAGTCATCTGATCAGTCGGCGTTGGCACGAACTGCTGGATGTGCTGTGGTATCCCTCTCCTCATGAGCAACAATGCCTGCAACTCATGATCAGCCATCTCCTGTGGAATGTGAGGGAGCATCATCTCCTGAAATCGCAAACAGTAGTGGCTCATAGTCTCTCCTGGATATGCATGCCAGTCCTGAGACAGTCTCTGATAACGAGCCTGCCTCATGTCTCTGTAGATCACGGGGTCGCGTATCGGCTCTCCCGGTCCTCTGGCGGGTAGCGGTCCATAACGAGCCATAACTACTGCATGAAAGTGTGCCCACGTGCGGCTGGGCAGCTGCGGCTCTCCTAGCGTGACCCACCAAATCCTGGCGTCACCGCTCAAGCATCGGCTAGCGAGCATAACCTGCAAGTGCTCCTATATGTGGCACATAGCGAACGTTTGCTCCATATCATGGAGCCACGTCCCTATGGACATCGATCGCCGTGTGCTGTCAAAGTACGCTGGCTGTGAACGGTAGAATGCAACAACCGCGTCGCGATCCCTCTTAACTCGGGCTGGATCCATAATGCCGCTCTACTCCACATAATAACAACATAAACCATAAAACACATAAATAAAACAACACATAAGCAATTAAATCTAAACTTACTTGCAATGGTGGAGGCGATGTCAGGCAATTGTAAAATCGTGTCGCGAGGAAACCGCTCTGATACCAACTCTTGTAACGCCCTACCTAGCGTAGGCCGTTACTCGTGCGTGCATACATACATTCATAACATAAACTTACTTACATACATGGCTTGTAAAAACACAGCGGATTTTTTTTTTTTTTTTATAGTACACAAAACTATGTACATAAACTTAAAAGGCTGTTTCTGTGCATAATTTACTAATTATTACTGATAAAAAGTATCTGGTCTTTAATAAGTGTATACCACACAAAAATGCGTAGCGGCTCCATATACCACGATTTTACATTGCTTGACCCGCTACTCCCCACCGCATCAACATCAGCTGACAGGCGACTTACCTACAGCACAAACTTAAAACAGTGAGCTTAAGGCCCAGTAAGTACAACTCCTAGGCCGTGAAACAAATAGCAACAATATAATATCTAACAAACAATAACTTAGCGCAACATAACATGTACATGACATACATATAGCATACATAACATACTTAGCATACTTGGCATACATAGCATACTTATACTTAGCATACATATAACACTTAGCATGCATAGGTCATTTTATGCTTCATTATCTTTCATTATAACTTGTGGGCCCTTAGTCTACATGTTCGTATCCGGCGCGCGACTATGAATTGTCTGGGGCGGCCAAACCAAATCCAGATCAATCCACAGTCCAACCCGACCTGGCGCGGGTGGATCGACACGGCTCTTCTTTTCTTACTTATTCTTGCTTACGTGTGAACATACATTCTTGATGTCATCTTTCTAACTTATCTTCTTACTTATCTTGTCTTAGCATGCTTATTTACTTAACATTTTCATGTTACATACATGAATACACAACATTTAACACAAAGCACATCATCGAGTCTAATAGTTCAATCCTATTAGCTTGTGCTGTAGACGGTGTTGTACTTACTGTCTATATTTCAGTTGTTACGCCGATCCTCGTCCAGGCTCTGCTGCAGAATCCCTCCTGCTTGATGGAAAGTTGTACATCAGTCTTCAACTCCATTCTATCGTATGTTGGTACTAACCAACATTTTTACGGGTTTTCGGCTATATGTCCCCCTATACGTAGAGCGATTTGTAACCCATAGGGTTTTGTTGGAAAATCGTGTAGTGTATTTGGCCCGTTTAGAAAACATTGGGTTAGGTCGAATACCTACCATTGGGCTCGTATAAAACTTGTTTTCTTGTTGGTCAACCAAGGTCAACCTTTTTGTGAGCTAAAGTCAACCCTGTTCGGATCAACTCTGGGCCTTGGGGCGAAGCCCGGTAACTCGGGTACTAAACCCCGGCTACCATGCGTTCTATAATTTTCTTTCAAAACTTAGTTTAAAATTCTCTTTCTTTAAAACTTGAACTTAAAAATCCTTTTCTTAATACTTAGCTTAAAACTTAATTTTCTTAACTTACTTCATAAAATTTTCGTGAATCTGGGCCTATATTTTCATAAAATGGTCGAGGGTCGAAAACTGCCTTTGGGACAGTTTCCGTGCTTAAATAACGTTTTATGTTCGAAAATAAATTTTCCTAAGTTGGTTCTACAAAATTCGTGTACAGGATTTTGTTGAACCCTGCACCGTTTTCAGATTTTAGGTTATAGTTAAAAATCCGTTTTGATTTGGAAAAGACTTTCTTCACGAAAGTTCTAGCCCTCGAAGAGTTCTAAAACTTTCGTGTTTTACACTTTTTCTGATTCCTTACCATTTGGTGTCAGTTTTAAATCAAAACCGAGCTGAATACAAAAACTGGGTCTTCTGACCCACCTACGGTTTTTCGTGTAAAAGTAGGCCTTTGGAGCCTTATTTTGGCAAAGTGCCTGCGTCACCCCCTAGTAAACACCCTAATCTACAACTTTCGTGTTTTACGTTTTGGATAATTCGGCCTCTATCAGCCAACTGGGATGTTTTCCCGAGACTGCTCCCAGGGAAACCGAGAGGCAGTTTCGGTTTTTAGGTTGATTGTTACGGCCTAAGACGTTGGTTCTAGCTCGACCGCCCACTGCGGGAGTTAGGTTCATGGCAGGCAGCGCGTCTAACGTTCTCTCACGGCTAACTAAGCCAACTCACGAGCTCGTGCAACCCATCAACCGAGCCTAAATTGCCTAGGGGCTGCACGGTTCTACTAGCATACATTCAACAAACTTTTTCTAGCAACCTAACATCATAAATCCGAGCCATTCTTGCACCAAAAATTCTGACCTAAATGGGGACAATAGCCTACTACACCCTAGCATGCATTCTAACAAGAATCAAGCATAAAACCGAGCATAAAATTCATGTACACACACCACACAACACTCGGCCACACACATGCACACCACTCGGCACACTAGGCATCATAGGGCAGAAAAATAAGCAAGCATGGGCTTATGCCCTTACATCCATTTTTGGCACAAATACACATAAATTCAAGCTTTAAAAATCAATTTAAAAACTTGAGAAAAGTTTTAGGGTTTTACCTCAATTTGATGTGGGTTTTCGGCCCCCCTTGGGTTTGGTTTTGCCGAGACCCTCCTAAGCTCCCCCCTTGATTCTCCTTTGATTCGGCTGACCCGCTAGGTGCACCAAGCACTCGGCCAATGGTCCCTAGAGCCACTCCTCACCACACTCGGCCACACAAGGGTTGGCTGCCCAAGTTGGAGAAAATTTTCTCCCTTCCCTTGCACAAACCCGAGAGCTCCTTAGAGGCTCCAATAAGCCTCCAAACTCACACACAAGCTCACTCAAAGCTTGGCTAAGCCACCCGAAACTTTAGCCCCAAATTTTCCCCTTGAAATTTTGGTTTCTCTCCCTCGGCTCCCCTGCACTCTAGCTCACGGCAGTGGCTGCCCTTGCTGCCAGAAATTTTTTTTTTTCTTTCTCTCCCCCTCGGCTCCCTAAGCTACCCGAAGCAAAAGATGAAGTTTTGGTTCACAAAAACTTCGAACTCCCTTGGTCTCTCTCTCTCTCGGATTTTCTTGAAGAAAAATGGCAAGAGTTTCTCTAGGATTTTGAATAAAAGTGAATAGAGAGGATGGCTATTTATAGAGCTCTTGTAAACTTTGGGAATTTAGACTTTGGCCCCATGATTTTTAAATTTTTGGCCTTGTTTCCATGGGTTGGTCGACCAAGAGGTGGAGAACAACAAGGCATGAGTTGTCTTGGACATGTGTCACTCTAGGATTGGGCCACCACATCAATTGGATAAGAACAAAGCTTGTTCTAGAGTTTTCTTGAACCAAAACTGTGTTTTTGACTGAAAATCGTGAAACGTCGAGTTCAAAAATTTAAATTTCAATACTGTAAATATTATTTTACAGTTTTTGAATTTTAAACGTGCCGTCGGAAAATCGGGTCGAAAAATCTTTTTCTTGTTTTCTCAAACCCTTTTTGCCCTATGAGCTTAGAAAAATCGCCGGATTCTTAAATAGGATTTCCGGAGTCTCATTTTCATTATCTGTTAATAAAAATGAGTTTCTGTGATATTTCTCGTGAAAAACTGATCTCAAAATTCATGATACTCAATTTCGACTATTTTGGTCAAACGTTGACTTTTTGGGTCAACGGTTGACTTTTCGGTCAAAATTTTGACTTTTCATAAAATGATCAGTTTTCACTCCTTATTGTCCGAAATATCAGTTTTGAACCTTTTTAAGCTATAAAAGCCCATCATTCGCACATGAAAGTTCTGAACATATAATTGCATAAACTGCACATGTATTAATTCTTTACAAGAATTAGGAGACATGAAAACCAGATATTACAGCCTACTCCGTCGAGCAAAAATGGGCATGTATCAAAATTCCAAAGCCTATAGCCTTCTCTCGCAACTGAAAATTTTTCTGTCTCAAAATTTGTACAACTTTGGATCATTAAAAGATGCTTTCAACATAATTCTAACGATCCATTTTGAGTCGAAAAACTCCTTCCAGCTCACGATTGAACGTATTCTCTATATCTACTCCATTTTCTAAAGCCTATAGCCTTCTCTAGTGACAGAAAATTGGTCGGGCTCATAATTTCTAGAAATTTAAATCATTAAATCTTGCTCTAAATAGTATTTCAAAGTCCCCTTTAAGTCGAAAAATACCTTCCGGATGTTGATTTATGGTACTCAAAATATTTGATGGCTATAGCCTACTCCGTCGAGCAAAAATGGGCATCTATCAAAATTCCAAAGCCTATAGCCTTCTCTCGCAACTGAAAATTTTTCTGTCTCAAAATTTCTACAACTTTGGATCATTAAAAGATGCTTTCAACATAATTCTAACGATCCATTTTGGTCGAAAACTCCTTCCGGATCACGATTGGACGTATTCTCTATATCTACTCCATTTTCTAAAGCCTATAGCCTTCTCTAGTGAGAGAAAATTGGTCGGGCTCAAAATTTCTAGAAATTTAAATCATTAAATCTTGCTCTAAATAGTATTTCAATGGTCCCCTTTAAGTCGAAAAATACCTTCCGGATGTGATTTATGGTACTCAAAATATTTGATGGCTATAGCCTACTCCGTCGAGCAAAAATGGGTATGTATCAAAATTCCAAAGCCTATAGCCTTCTCTCGCAACTGAAAATTTTTCTGTCTCAAAATTTCTACAACTTTGGATCATTAAAAGATGCTTTCAACATAATTCTAACGATCCATTTTGAGTCGAAAAACTCCTTCCGGATCACGATTGGACGTATTCTCTATATCTACTCCATTTTCTAAAGCCTATAGCCTTCTCTAGTGAGAGAAAATTGGTCGGGCTCAAAATTTCTAGAAATTTAAATCATTAAATCTTGCTCTAAATAGTATTTCAATGGTCCCCTTTAAGTCGAAAAATACCTTCCGGATGGTGATTTATGGTACTCAAAATATTTGATGGCTATAGCCTACTCCGTCGAGCAAAAATGGGTATGTATCAAAATTCCAAAGCCTATAGCCTTCTCTCGCAACTGAAAATTTTTCTGTCTCAAAATTTCTACAACTTTGGATCATTAAAAGATGCTTTCAACATAATTCTAACGATCCATTTTGAGTCGAAAAACTCCTTCCGGATCACGATTGGACGTATTCTCTATATCTACTCCATTTTCTAAAGCCTATAGCCTTCTCTAGTGAGAGAAAATTGGTCGGGCTCAAAATTTCTAGAAATTTAAATCATTAAATCTTGCTCTAAATAGTATTTCAATGGTCCCCTTTAAGTCGAAAAATACCTTCCGGATGGTGATTTATGGTACTCAAAATATTTGATGGCTATAGCCTACTCCGTCGAGCAAAAATGGGTATGTATCAAAATTCCAAAGCCTATAGCCTTCTCTCGCAACTGAAAATTTTTCTGTCTCAAAATTTCTACAACTTTGGATCATTAAAAGATGCTTTCAACATAATTCTAACGATCCATTTTGAGTCGAAAAACTCCTTCCGGATCACGATTGGACGTATTCTCTATATCTACTCCATTTTCTAAAGCCTATAGCCTTCTCTAGTGAGAGAAAATTGGTCGGGCTCAAAATTTCTAGAAATTTAAATCATTAAATCTTGCTCTAAATAGTATTTCAATGGTCCCCTTTAAGTCGAAAAATACCTTCCGGATGGTGATTTATGGTACTCAAAATATTTGATGGCTATAGCCTACTCCGTCGAGCAAAAATGGGTATGTATCAAAATTCCAAAGCCTATAGCCTTCTCTCGCAACTGAAAATTTTTCTGTCTCAAAATTTCTACAACTTTGGATCATTAAAAGATGCTTTCAACATAATTCTAACGATCCATTTTGAGTCGAAAAACTCCTTCCGGATCACGATTGGACGTATTCTCTATATCTACTCCATTTTCTAAAGCCTATAGCCTTCTCTAGTGAGAGAAAATTGGTCGGGCTCAAAATTTCTAGAAATTTAAATCATTAAATCTTGCTCTAAATAGTATTTCAATGGTCCCCTTTAAGTCGAAAAATACCTTCCGGATGGTGATTTATGGTACTCAAAATATTTGATGGCTATAGCCTACTCCGTCGAGCAAAAATGGGTATGTATCAAAATTCCAAAGCCTATAGCCTTCTCTCGCAACTGAAAATTTTTCTGTCTCAAAATTTCTACAACTTTGGATCATTAAAAGATGCTTTCACCATAATTCTAACGATCCATTTTGAGTCGAAAACTCCTTCCGGATCACGATTGGACGTATTCTCTATATCTACTCCATTTTCTAAAGCCTATAGCCTTCTCTAGTGAGAGAAAATTGGTCGGGCTCAAAATTTCTAGAAATTTAAATCATTAAATCTTGCTCTAAATAGTATTTCAATGGTCCCCTTTAAGTCGAAAAATACCTTCCGGATGGTGATTTATGGTACTCAAAATATTTGATGGCTATAGCCTACTCCGTTGAGCAAAAATGGGTATGTATCAAAATTCCCAAGCCTATAGCCTTCTCTCGCAACTGAAAATTTTTCTGTCTCAAAAATTCTACAACTTTGGATCATTAAAAGATGCTTTCAACATAATTCTAACGATCCATTTTGAGTCGAAAAACTCCTTCCGGATCACGATTGGACGTATTCTCTATATCTACTCCATTTTCTAAAGCATATAGCCTTCTCTAGTGAGAGAAAATTAGTCGGGCTCAAAATTTCTAGAAATTTGAATCATTAAAAATGCTCTAAATAGTATTTCAATGATCCCTTTTATGTCGAAAAATGCCTTCCGGATGGTGATTTATGGTACTCAAAATATTTGATGGCTATAGCCTACTCCGTCGAGCAAAAATGGGTATGTATCAAAATTCCAAAGCCTATAACCTTATCTCGCAACTGAAAATTTTTCTGTGTCAAAATTTCTACAACTTTGGATCATTAAAAGATACTTTCAACATAATTCTAACGATCAATTTTGTGTCGAAAAACTCCTTCCGGATCACGATTGGACGTATTCTCTATATCTACTCCATTTTCTAAAGCCTATAGCCTTCTCTAGTGAGAGAAAATTGGTCGGGCTCAAAATTTCTAGAAATTTAAATCATTAAATCTTGCTCTAAATAGTATTTCAATGGTCCCCTTTAAGTCGAAAAATACCTTCCGGATGGTGATTTATGGTACTCTAAATATTTGATGGCTATAGCCTACTCTGTTGAGCAAAAATGGGTATGTATCAAAATTCCCAAGCCTATAGCCTTCTCTCGCAACTGAAAATTTTTCTGTCTCAAAAATTCTACAACTTTGGATCATTAAAAGATGCTTTCAACATAATTCTAACGATCCATTTTGAGTCGAAAAACTCCTTCCGGATCACGATTGGACGTATTCTCTATATCTACTTCATATTTGGCGACCAATAGGTTTCTTTGAGGTCCTTGTACATCTTGGAAGCTCCTGGATGTACGGAATATGGTGTCTGGTGTGCCTCCGACAAGATCCGTTGCTTCACATCTTCCACGTCGGGAACGCAGATTCTCCCCTTAAAATGGAGTATACCTTCATCCGAAGTCTTGAATTCATTGCCCTTCTCACTAAACAGTCTAGCCTTCAGCAGTGAGGAGTCATTTTCTTGATGCGCCTTGATAACATCTAACAGATCTGACTTGAGAACAAGTGAAGATAACCTCCCCGCTATCAGTTCGACGTTGAAATCCATAATTTCCTTCTGCAAAGGTTTAGGAAGTGCTCCAATAGACATTAGCATGCCTACTGACTTCCGACTTAGTGCGTCTGCCACCCTGTTTGCCTTCCCAGGATGGTATAAGATTTCACAATCATAGTCCTTCGCCAGTTCTAACCACCGTCTTTGCCTCATATTTAACTCCTTTTGAGTAAAAATATACTTAAGACTCTGGTGGTCAGTATAAATCTCACACTTGTTCCCGTACAGGTAATGTCTCCAAATCTTAAGAGCGAAAACTACTGCCGCCAATTCCAAGTCATGGGTAGGGTAGTTCTTCTCATGATTCTTCAGCTGTCGGGATGCATAGGCTACTACCCTCCCGTTCTGCATTAACACAGCTCCGAGCCCATTCTTGGAAGCGTCACTGTATATCACAAAATTTCCCGCTTCAACATCAGGAATAATCAGCACAGGTGCGCTCGTCAATTTCCTCTTAAGCTCCTGGAAGTTTTCTTCACACTTCTGAGTCCACTCGTACTTCTTCTCCTTCCGAGTGAGAGCTGTAAGAGGTGCTGCAATCTTCGAAAATCCTTCTACAAATCTCCTATAATATCCTGCCAACCCAAGAAAACTTCTGACCTCCGTAACGTTCTTGGGTGTTGGCCATGAGCTAACTGCTTCCACCTTAGTCGGATCTACAGAGATTCCTTCCTTCGTCACTACATGCCCCAAGAAATGAACTTTCTCCAACCAAAATTCACACTTCATGAATTTGGCATACAGTTGATGCTGTCTCAACATCTCCATCACCAGCCTCAGGTGTTGCTCATGTTCTTCCTGGGACCTCGAGTATATCAGGATGTCATCGATGAAAACGATCACAAACTTATCCAAGTAATCCCTGAATACTCGGTTCATTAGATCCATAAATGCAGCTGGGGCATTCGTCAGTCCAAAGGGCATAACCAAAAACTCATAGTGCCCATAACGAGTCCTGAAGGCCGTCTTCGAGATATCTGACTCCTTGATCCGGAGTTGATGATAGCCTGAGCGCAGATCAATCTTTGAGAAGACTGTGGCTCCCCTGAGCTGGTCGAACAGATCATCTATCCTGGGGAGAGGATATTTATTCTTGATAGTGATCTTGTTCAACTCCCTGTAGTCTATACACATCCGCAAAGATCCGTCCTTTTTCTTTACGAACAGGACCGGTGCTCCCCAAGGAGAATGGCTTTGCTTGATGAACCCTTTGTCCAACAACTCCTGTAGTTGCACTTGCAGCTCCCTGAGCTCGGCGGGTGCCATCCTGTATGGAGCCTTCGATACCGGGGCAGCTCCGGGTATCAACTCGATTTCAAAAGAAATCTCCCGCTCTGGCGGCAATCCTGGCAATTCTTCTGGGAATATGTCCACATATTCCCTGATAATAGGAACATCTTCTGGCGTCAGTTCCTTTTCTTGCCTCTTATCCACCATGTTAGCTAAATATCCTTGACAACCATTAGCTAACATTTTCCAAGCTCTTACGGCAGACACCAACTTGGTGGTGGAATTTCTAGACTGGCCCTGGAAATTAAACTCCTCTCTCCCATCGAGGCTAAACGAAATGCGGCGTCTCCGGCAATCAATCCTGGCGTTGTATCGTCCCAAAAAGTCCATCCCCAAGATCACATCGAAATCATGAAGTTTGATTGCGATGAGATCTGCAAGTAATTCTCTGCCCTTAATCATGATGGGAACATTTTGGATCCAGAAGTTGGACCACAAAATTTCACCGGATGGTAGAGAAGCATTGAAAGGTTGTTCTACTCTCTTAACACTGCTCCCTAGCTTCTGGGCAAATTCTAGGGATATGAATGAATGCGTTGCGCCGGAATCGAATAGTGCAATGACATCATAGGTGGTGATAGAAATCTGACCTGTCACCACATGCGATGTCCCGGCTTCTGCATCTCCCTTTGTGTAGGCATAGATCCGGGCTAGAGGTTCTGGCGCTTCTATTCTGCCCTGGATCATTGCTGGTCCTTCCAGCCTAGCTTGTACCGCATGAATCTGCCTCTGGTTGGAGTTGCGGTTTTGGTACTGCTGCTGCTGATTCTGATACTGGGGTTGAGGGTTTTAATTGTTTTGAGGGCAGTTCTTAGCAAAATGTCCCTATTTTCCACAAAGGTAGCAAGCATTCGACCCCTTTCTGCATACTCCGGGGTGCTTCTTTCCGTAGGTGTCACAGGTAGGGTATGTGACATTGTTACCATCATTGCCCCTGTTATTCTTCTTCTGCGGATAGTTCTTTTGTTGTCCCTGGCCACTGAAGTTTCCCTTCCTTTTGTTCTTCCCAAATTGCTTGGGACTTTGGCCAGAGCCACTTGCTTGACCTTTGGTGTTTGTTTCTGTGCCCTGGCGGGGTTGGTTAGTCTTGGCAGCAGCTTTTTCCTCCTTCCGGGCTTTGAAAATCTGGTTTCTTGCTTCTTTATCCTTGTTGATCCAGTATTCAGCCCTGACTGCTCTGCTTACACAATCTGACACAGTTTCTGGCGGGCTGTTGCCAGTGCTGACCAGCTTGGCTATATCTGTTCGAAACATTATCATCATCAATCGAACTTTTTCTTCTTCATTGGGCACCAGTTTAGGGCATAGACGGGCTAACTGCTCGAACCTCTTAACCGCGTCCATTACTGACAATGAGCCCTGCCGGAAATTCGTAAATTCATCCTGCTGAACAGCAAGGACTTCTTTGTTGTAGTACATTGTCCGGAATTCGTGGACAAAATCTTGCCAAGTCATGGCCATCACATCTCTTCTCGCCTCTATCGTTGTCCACCAGTGCCTCGCATCCTTCTTAAGGGCGAAGGAGGCACATAAAACCTTCCCCTGTTCAGTGAGTTGCATGAAATTCAGAATGACCTGAATATCAATCAGCCAATTATCAGCTGCAATCGGATCAGTCGGTCCTTCAAACTCTGGAGCTTTCATACGCCTGAAGCGCTCATATAACATGTTGTCTCGGACTATCGGTGGGTTTGCAGGTATGGCAGCTGGTGCCCTTGGGACTTCTGCAGGTTGAGGCGCTGCCGGTTGGGCCTCTGGCTGAACATTTACATTTGGTACTGGAGGTACCACTGGCTGTGCTGGCGGCGCTGGCGGTGGCGCAGCTTGAACTTGCGGAGCTTGATTCATCCGCTCCAACTGCTCTCTAAACCTTGCCATCTCTTGCTGCTGCTCTTGCAGCTGTCGTTGTATATTCATCATTAGTGTCACCATATCCGGCTGTGGCGGATCTTCTGGTGCATCGGCAGAGGTGTTACCTGTTGTGCGAACCATCTTTATAATCCTAATATAGGAAAAAGAAATATTAACCATATTCTTTCTTCCCATAACAATCTTATCATATCATCTTATCATGCATAACATTCATGACATCACATAAACATACATATCATAGCATAACATATACATACTTAATAAAGCATAACATATATACTTAACATATCATGACATCATAACATACCATCTTGTCATATATCCCGTGATACGCACGGTCCCTTTGAGTACAAAATCAAGGGTACATAATCATATCAAAAGTACATACTGTACAAAATATATACTGTCTTATATACAACATAATGTACATATTTTTACATAAAAACGGACAGAGTTTCGGATGGAAGTGGCTACCACTTGCCATCCTACATATATATACAGTCAAAACAAACCGAATACAAAAAAAACTATACAAACGGTCCCAATAAAAGGAAATACTCGATCGAACCTAATCTACTCGGAGTCATCAAGAGTGCTGACTGAGGTGTCGGAATCCGAAAGCACAATCACCGGGTCAGGGGCATCCTCGTCGGCCCACTCCTCGGGGTCATCCCATACCTCGTAGGCTGCATCATCGTCATCCATCTCGCCCTCGTCATCGCTCGACAGGACGATGACGGGTGGATCCTCATGCGCTGGTGGCTCAATCGGGACGACATCATCATCGGAGTCATCGTCCGCATCCATCGGGTGCTCCTCTAGTGGCCCTACCTCATACTGAGGGTCCTGCTGCTCGTCATCGGCATCGGGAGCCTGAGCCTCAACTGCGGGCTCAGCAGGTACTGCTTGGGCCTTCGTCTCGGCCTCTAAGATATCATCGTAGAAACTGCCGATAGTCATCTGATCAGTCGGCGTTGGCACGAACTGCTGGATGTGCTGTGGTATCCCTCTCCTCATGAGCAACAATGCCTGCAACTCATGATCAGCCATCTCCTGTGGAATGTGAGGGAGCATCATCTCCTGAAATCGCAAACAGTAGTGGCTCATAGTCTCTCCTGGATATGCATGCCAGTCCTGAGACAGTCTCTGATAACGAGCCTGCCTCATGTCTCTGTAGATCACGGGGTCGCGTATCGGCTCTCCCGGTCCTCTGGCGGGTAGCGGTCCATAACGAGCCATAACTACTGCATGAAAGTGTGCCCACGTGCGGCTGGGCAGCTGCGGCTCTCCTAGCGTGACCCACCAAATCCTGGCGTCACCGCTCAAGCATCGGCTAGCGAGATAACCTGCAAGTGCTCCTATATGTGGCACATAGCGAACGTTTGCTCCATATCATGGAGCCACGTCCCTATGGACATCGATCGCCGTGTGCTGTCAAAGTACGCTGGCTGTGAACGGTAGAAGCAACAACCGCGTCGCGATCCCTCTTAACTCGGGCTGGATCCATAAGCCGCTCTACTCCACATAATAACAACATAAACCATAAAACACATAAATAAAACAACACATAAGCAATAATCTAAACTTACTTGCAATGGTGGAGGCGATGTCAGGCAATTGTAAAATCGTGTCGCGAGGAAACCGCTCTGATACCAACTCTTGTAACGCCCTACCTAGCGTAGGCCGTTACTCGTGCGTGCATACATACATTCATAACATAAACTTACTTACATACATGGCTTGGTAAAAACACAGCGGATTTTTTTTTTTTTTTTATAGTACACAAAACTATGTACATAAACTTAAAAGGCTGTTTCTGTGCATAATTTACTAATTATTACTGATAAAAAGTATCTGGTCTTTAATAAGTGTATACCACACAAAAATGCGTAGCGGCTCCATATACCACGATTTTACATTGCTTGACCCGCTACTCCCCACCGCATCAACATCAGCTGACAGGCGACTTACCTACAGCACAAACTTAAAACAGTGAGCTTAAGGCCCAGTAAGTACAACTCCTAGGCCGTGAAACAAATAGCAACAATATAATATCTAACAAACAATAACTTAGCGCAACATAACATGTACATGACATACATATAGCATACATAACATACTTAGCATACTTGGCATACATAGCATACTTATACTTAGCATACATATAACACTTAGCATGCATAGGTCATTTTATGCTTCATTATCTTTCATTATAACTTGTGGGCCCTTAGTCTACATGTTCGTATCCCGCGCGCGCGACTATGAATTGTCTGGGGCGGCCAAACCAAATCCAGATCAATCCACAGTCCAACCCGACCTGGCGCGGGTGGATCGACACGGCTCTTCTTTCTTACTTATTCTTGCTTACGTGTGAACATACATTCTTGATGTCATCTTTCTAACTTATCTTCTTACTTATCTTGTCTTAGCATGCTTATTTACTTAACATTTTCATGTTACATACATGAATACACAACATTTAACACAAAGCACATCATCGAGTCTAATAGTCAATCAATCCTATTAGCTTGTGCTGTAGACGGTGTTGTACTTACTGTCTATATTTCAGTTGTTACGCCGATCCTCGTCCAGGCTCTGCTGCAGAATCCCTCCTGCTTGATGGAAAGTTGTACATCAGTCTTCAACTCCATTCTATCGTATGTTGGTACTAACCAACATTTTTACGGGTTTTCGGCTATATGTCCCCCTTATACGTAGAGCGATTTGTAACCCATAGGGTTTTGTTGGAAAATCGTGTAGTGTATTTGGCCCGTTTAGAAAACATTGGGTTAGGTCGAATACCTACCATTGGGCTCGTATAAAACTTGTTTTCTTGTTGGTCAACCAAGGTCAACCTT